>JAECUM010020003.1:0-42913 GCA_016617855.1 Megalonaias nervosa
TCTCTCTCTCTCTCTCTGTCTCTGTCTGTCTGTCTGTCTGTCTCTCATCCTTTGGTCGGTTTGACTTAACTTTTACCATCATTCATACGTCCAGAGATATTGTTGGAAAATCCTCTACGTTCGCCATTTCATAGATTCTAGCCCGTATCCTGCTACGATGGTCAAGAGAGAGAGAGAGAGAGAGAGGCCTTTGGACATTTTCATATTTAAATAATAATAATCGATTTTTTTAGAACATTATGGTATGTTTAAGAAAACACAAACAAAAAACATAACATTAAATATATCACAGTATGTGTACCACGTAACCGAGGAATTTACTGGTTTGCAACATTGTATCATTGATAAACACTGTTGATAAATCCCAAGGAAAGTGCACACGTATCGTTACGACGAACCATATTCTTGTAGGTTACTTGGTGTAATTTCTATTTCAAGGTTTTAATCCAGCCCAAATTCCTTTTCTCTCTCATTCCACATTTCTGCGCAGTTTGTCCGTTATGCTTGAGAGGGGAGGGGAGAACAGAAAGCAGAAAGGATTGTGATGAAAATGTGTACCATATTAAATTAATTTAGAAAATGGGGATTATTAATACTTTTCATCATTATTTTTCATACGTCACTATGACTAATTTGTGGAAATTGATCATTGATCTAGAATCAACTGCAGACGCTCGCGAGAATGTTTATATATGCGTATTATTGCACCATGGGCGGATCACAATTTGATATACCAATAGTATTGGTATATCAAATTGCTTTATACCAACACTTTAAATGCTTGTTATTTTTTAATGTATGTGGTATATATATATATATATATATATATATATATATATATATATAACTTTGATTACAGCAATCTGAAGGGAACTCTCAACTGCAGTAATATATCAGACACCAAGAAATATGTAGATTATCAAACCTGATTGGCCAGGGACTTTAGATTCTCACATTTTTTTCTACACCTGATAAACCATTTCTACCCTAATTGCTAATTGATTTATGTTATCTAGGCCCAGATTGAAACTTTTTTTCAGCATAGAACTCAAGCACAAGCTTATAATTATGAAACTTGGACATTCTGTAAATAGGATACAATTAGAATCCTGTAACTCCCTATTTTTTCCAAATTTTGTTTTGAAATTATGCAACATTATAATTCAGAGCTGTACAAATTGAATAGCCTAATACCCAGGATTAGTCAATATCTTTTGGACAAGTGCACCATTATTAAGGATGGACAGTACCCAGCCCAGCCACCTGGACTCGGCAGGATTGGCACTACCTGGAAATGCCCAGCCCGGCTGTGTTTTAAGGTAATAATTTGATCTTGCCAGAGCAGGTTACCCACCCCTCAGTCATTCTTGGTGTCCGGAATAAAATTTAAAAAAATTTAACAACTGCTTTATGATAGACAAAAATGGTGGTGGGGGGGGGGTTAAACTGGACAAAATGGGAGTGGAGAAACCCAACCCAGTAGAAACTGACTTGGCCCAGTACCTGTCAAAATCTCCCTACATGTTGATCCCTACTGATGAGTAATGATTAGTGGTGTGCGCTGAGGGCGAGTTTGTTTCTAAACTGAAGGGGTATATCATATCAGTAATTAATTAGTTCAGTGAAAGCACCATGAGAGTCAATCAAAAACAATCGCTGGCAGTACACCCTTTAGCCAATTCAATGACATTTTTCTTGTTATTATCACATTGAACTATTCTCTTATCTTAGCCATTTTCAATTTTGTGAAATGCTGCTTAACATGTTAGCTTTTACCAACTAAAAAGTATGCAAGTAAATTAAAGGCAACTTCATAATCTATTTTAAAAATTCGTAATTATAGCACCAATACATCAAGGTAAATTTGTGTCCTTTTAACTTCATACATGTGCGCTGTGCCATTTCTTGTAAGACTGGCACATGTTTGAAAATTTTAACAGTATAAATTAGCTACTATTCTGGTAAAAAGGCATCTAAAACATCACAATGGTCAGTTATTCAAAAACAAGAAACTGACCATACAACAGTACATCACATGGACAGATTGTCTTAACATTTTGGCTTGAGAAAGGTAAATTAAGGTGCACATAATTATGGTGCTTCAGTCTTCATACAAGTGTTGGTGTAGGAAAATTCCATTTGTCAGAACACTGACAGGCAAATATATCAAAGTTCAGCCCTTTAAAAGCAATTATGCAAGTTCGCAAGCTAGATTTAAATGGGTGCAGAGTAAAATAATTTAATAAAATCACCAGCTATATACTGATATACAATTTTATTTGTATACGAGATAAAAAAATAGTTTTAACTTAAGGTATATATATATATATATATATATATATATATATATATATATATATATATATATATATATATATGAGAATGTTTTTTTGAAAACTGGAGCATAACCTTAGGCATGAAAGTAACTTTAGCATTACTCCTTTGCAAGATGGGGATCATTATTGGCCGAGTCCCTGAGATGGGTCAAACATCAAAATGACACAACTTTCAAGTACAATGACATTTTCAAATACTTTCTGACCAGATTTTATATATACACCCATTATAGGAGGAAAATGCATATGAAGATGAAAACTGGGACCAGTAAAGAGTTGATCAAGGCAAGTCATATCTCCAAAGTCGCCGGTAAAGTGACTGAAAACAAAATGAGTACAGCCCTGTAATATCATATATCATTATATGACTGTACTCCAAATATCACCTTAGACCAGTAAATCAGTGCCTGCAATGAAAAATACTGTTATTTGGGCACATTTATTGGTCTCATTAGCTGCAGGTTGCATCTCTAAACATGATAATAATTACGGATTTTCATTATGATTAAGATTACAGATGAGTTGGTCTATAAACAACATATGTATGTACTGATGAAGGATCTGACACCTGGATAGTTCTGATATTCTGAAGACTATCTTTACAAAGAATTGATGAAAGATAGTAAATACTTTTAATTAAAAAGGCATTGTACAATGCTAGTTTAGAATACAAGTTGTGTAAATAAATGATGCCAATCACTAAACCTATTGACAGCTATTAACTGGCATTTTACACAAGAATGTCTTTACACTCATTAAGCATTTGAGATTCAGACGATCAGCTTATACTGGTAAAATCTAGAGACTCTCAACAGTTTACATGGGGAAATTTGCTAGCAAACAAAATTTTAAAAATTGTGCATAATTATATAGGTCAATTTTAATGATCCAGATGAGTGATATTAAATCCACATATTGGTGCTATTATCAGTGCTTAAGCTCACAATAACAAATTTTGATCTAACATATTTCATCTGACTTTAACTAAGTAAGTCTGACATGTAACTTGCTGTTTGCTTACATTTGTAGGAATACTCGATTTTTTTTTTTACAACTAGTGTAATAACATCTTTTCTATAAAGAATATGGAGCTAAGGTTGCTCATTGGTCATCATGCTGGACTTAGAGCCTAAAGGGTGCAGGTTTAAATTCTGCCATCAGATTAGCACACCAAACCAAAACCAAAATGATAGGTCCCAATTTATTAATAATTATTAATGCCCCCCCCCACACACACACACACACACACATTCTCTGCCTGAATCCAAGGTATATGCAATATCTAAGGCATGCAGCTGTCAATTAATGCACCACAAACATTAATAATTATTAAGACCACATGCATTTGAAGAACAGTATCAAATATCGTTAGATTCAAGGGGAGTGTGGCAGAATGAAATAATATGCATAAATTTGAAAACTTTTCCCAGAATGTTATAGATACATATATTAAGCGTATACAGTAATCCATCACTATAATGCATGCAGCCTCATGTATAATATGGATATGAGCATGTATACATTGAACCCTCACCATAATGCAACCCCTAATATGATGTTGGTACAAGTATACTACTTTGTTTGTTGCATTTGACTCCAGTTCATGGCTGATGAGAACTACTTTGACTTTACATAGTAATAGAGGCCAAGGATTTTAACAAACATTTCTGGTCCCAAGAAGCTTGAAAAAATACTCTTGCTCTAATTTGTTGGACAAACTGGTATGTTTAGTACATAATTCACCCAAGATGCACCACTAATAATGCTAACAAATAAAGTAAATTTTTGGAGTCAAATGATCTGCTAAAAGAATTAATGCATTGTGTGGTACTAGAAGACTATGCAGGAAGCTATTTCTGGAAATAGGAACTCTATTAAAGTATGGGCAAAGATGCTTTAAGTTCTTTTAAATATTAAGGTATGTACCTCCTGTTACAAGTAATTAGATTCGTAGGCAACTAAGACCGTCTCATGCCAAGATTCAACTCAAACCACAGAGTATCATCAGTCAATAATTTTTAAATTGGCCAATCAGTGTCCAATTTCACCAAAACGGGTCAATAATTTTTAAATTGGCCAATCAGTGTCCAATTTCACCAAAACAGGTCTTAAACTTATAAGTCCTGAAACATTTGTTTTGTTTAATGGTACGTTTTATGCGCAAATCCCTGGCTAAAAAATTCTGGAATAGCCTTTACAAAATTACATCAAGCTAATGAGACAAGAGAAAAGAAATAATGATTTCATGGAAGATAACACTTTAATATCTTGCAACAAAACTTGCGCAAAAAACTAAATGTTTTTATCATATAAGTATCAACTTGAATGCTTTTGTTACAATTAATACAGGCTATTACAATACATAATACAGGCTATTACAATTACTACAGGCTATATCAGGCTATAACAAAAATGCAGGCTATTACAATTACTTCAGGCTATAACAAAAATACAGGCTATTACAATTACTACAGGCTATAACAAAAATACAGGCTATTACAATTACTACAGGCTATAACAGGCTATAACAAAAATACAGGCTATTACAATTACTTCAGGCTATAACAAAAATACAGGCTATTACAATTACTACAGGCTATAACAGGCTATAACAAAAATACAGGCTATTACAATTAATACAGGCATAACAAAAATACAGGCTATTACAATTAATACAGTCTATAATAAAAATACAGGCTATAACAAATTTTGAAAAGTTACCTAACATGAAGCAGAAGTTTAAAGATATAAAATATATCTCATTGTATTTCAGTTACAGAGTTAATCATGCAAAGAATTACAATTTAATACCAAAAAATGCACTCTCCTGTACTTGATAACAAGGATATGGTGAAGATAAAACTTTAATATGTAGAGAACTGAACACAAAAAATGTGTTATTGGAACTGTATGGTACTAAGCATAAAAAATTCTATATTGCACAATTGGATTAAATCACCAAGGAACTTGGTTAATTTTAAAACTGGATGTAACAATGCTGACATTACTATACCAAATATAATAATGTAAGTGAATAAATAATAATTTGTACAATAACATTCTTAACAACAATAACTATCAATCAGCAGGCTTGGAAAGTATCAGCTCACAATGTTCGTGGACATTCAAAGCATAAACTGTGCAAATTATTTATTTAATATACAGAATGGGTTTAGATACTGGAAAAATGTTTCAGTTTCTATAGTCAATTAATTAAACATGGCACATAAATTAAAAAAGGGACAGCATGAATTTAGAGAAATATGGAAACAAGCTTTACAATTTCAGAGCAGTTACAGACTGTTATTAAATGCTCAATTCTTGTTGAGAAAACCAAGCAACAAATGTTTACTTCATCATAGACAAACGCCACTTGACATAGTATTTACTGAGCATGTCAGCACCAAAAAGGACACCAGCTCCAGTGATACCACACAAAATGTTAGCACCGGCACCTGAAGGAGAAACACCGATAGAAATTAATGAGATCAGTAAATTATGGATTAATATCACATTTTCACATACACCTCTCCCTCAATAACTTTCGCACAACGGGGGTCCAAAAACATAGACAACACTATAAGCAAGGGTACGAGTTACTGAGTGACCTCCATAACAACATGAAATGATGCTATCCTTGATGGACATTGAGAAAACCGCTGGGGGGGGGGGGATGCAAATGGTCTGTTTAATGGCTGAATACTCGTTTAAAAATCGCGTTGGGAATAATTGTCAATAAAGCATTCGATCTATCAAAGTTATTCATTTTGATGTTAAAAATAAATAATTAAATTTAAGATGCCCAACTGCTGAGAGATTGATAACATTATTCCAACTAGTTTTAGCAATCCTTCATGTGTACGTGAAAACATTGTGTATTACATCACTACTTTATGTTGTTGTTGAGTAGTCTGGTTCCCTACTCCATATGTTCCTTGCTTTGCTCTCTACTACTGTGGAATGCAACGCAAGGATCATAACAATCAGGGAACCAGACTATTTACTGATTCAAATTCAAACAAGATTCCTTTTATTAAAAAAAAAAACGGAACATGTTGTTCGTGAAAACAGCCTTCAACATTGAAACTCTTTTTTATAGTTCTATTACTACAATAATTATACCATGATTCCATTACAATTAATAGTGAAACTTCTCAACCATGAGGAAATAATCTCCAAGTGCCAATTCAGGAATTACAAGTTCACTTCAAACTCTGAAACTAGCTTCTCATTAATAAACCGTATATGCGAACCAGAATTTTATTTCATCAAGTATTCATTGGCTTGGTTACCTTGCTATTGTTGATGACATTTGTGAATGAGTATGCTAATTTAAGATAGTTTAATTACATTACATTCACAAAAGAACTGAGTTGATCTGACACTACCAGGGCATGCTTGCTCTTACGCAGGCTGGATTTGCATGAATTTTAACTTTTCATGTATTCCATCCACTTTATTTGATGCAAATGATGTAATTAACGTGGTACTAAAAGAAGGTCAGCTCTTAATTCATTGCAAAAATGCAACAAATACTTGCACAATCAGGTATGATTAATTAGGTTCTCACAGAAATGCTCGCAGACATACCTATTACAGTAGATTGGCATATTTCACGTTTGAATACAACTGGGCACACTGTATTTACAATCATTACACTTAACCGAACTAAATGATGGAACTAATGTTCGAATTTCAATTGATAAAAAAACAACTTATTTATTTGGTATTTATTTATAAAATTGATGCCTCAAGTAGGCATTAGTGACATTTTCATTGCTTGAAATTTCGTTGCATACTGTTATTTACACTGTACCAAGAATGTTGTTTGGAAAGAAATTTTCACAAAATACATGACTTCTTATTAAAAGCTGATAATTTCATAACATTGACTCATATTTCCTGGTCATATCAACCGTTTTCAATGACGGAACGCGCAATATATCAAGGCTTCAGCTACCAATTTTTATCGTATTTTCTTCATTTTCAACAAATAGGGGGTAAATTTTTGGGTACTTTCTAGTAAAAGAAATGGGATCCACGACTCACCCCGCATTATAAGCAGGTTCGCGAGTTATCAAGGCACAAGTAACTGAGGGAGTGGTGTACTTTATTATTATAGCTGCAAATATATTAATATTTCCTTCCCCTATCATTTCATGAATATTAACATTTAGGGTAAACACTGAGAGTTTAGAAATATCCAACTTAACATTTTTTGTTGCACAAATATAGATCTAAGTTGACTCATTGAACGAAAGTCAATACCTTTCATCATTGACATGAATCCTTCATTTTTTAGAATCTGGACTGTACAGTCAATGGATCCTTTGTACTTGACAGCCTCTCCAGAAGTCATCATCATGCGGCAACGGATGGTATCAATGGGGTACGACATAAGTCTAGCAGTGACAGTAACTCCCCATCCTAGGGCAAAGGATGCAGCAATATCGGCACTCTCTCCAAGCAGCAGTGGCTTCAAAGTATCATGCATCCCAAACAAAAGTCCTCTGTAAATCACAATTCCCACGCAGGAGATGGTAAAGCCACGGTATAATCCAACAATTCCATCAGTGGCCAAGGTCTTGCGATATACATCAATCAGGCCCTTGAACTGCCTCTCGCCACCTTCAGCCTTGGCAGACTTGACATCATTGGCCAGGCGAGTACGAGCATAGTCCAGGGAATAGACAAAGCCGAGTGACAGTGCTCCAGCAATTCCACCTGATACAATGTTCTTGGTGAACTTCTTGGCACAACTGTCATCCTTGCTCTCCTTAAACATGGCCTTAAGTGTGTCCTGTAGAAAAAATGTATTCAGTAAGAACCTACTGAAACCTCTCTTTATTATCCATTATATGTAGTCCTTGTTTTCTTTGCATCATTAAAAGCTTTGAAATATAACTAAATGAACAGTATTCTAACAAATATCTACAGTAAATTCCACTGTAACACAATGGTTGTCATCTTGCTATGTAATGTATTGTGCAATATCCATACAAGTTAGTTAACCGAGGAAAATACTATGTATTCTGTCTGAGTCTAAACTATACAAGACAAGGGGAGTGGGACTATGGGCTTCAATATTGCAGTTACCAACTTAAACTGATGCATATTAAATGTTAAATACTTAAAACAGCAATTACATATTTAATTGGGGGAGGAAGCATGCATTGGTACATGTATAAGAAAATTGGAAGCTGAATAGTGTATAAAATTAGGAGTACCGGTACCTGTACTCATAAACAAGTCTCAATGTATCCGTAATAGCAATTCCCATGAAAATGTGTATAAAATTAGGAGTACCTGTACTCACAAACCTGTCTCACTGTATCCATAATAGCAATTCACTTGAAAATGTACAAAAAGAGACATAATTTCTGTTCCTCTTCTAGATTCCATTCACATCCAAATATTTAATTTCTTGCTAATACACTTACTTTAAATTAAGAAACATTGTATTTTCCCAAATAAAGGGATTGATATTTCACTTAGAATTAACTGCATAGGTCAGGCATTTTGAGTTCCAAAACAGAAACTTGCATTAGTCTTGTAAAATGCTTCAACTTAAATCTGTAGATTGGGTCATGGGTATTGACCTCATAATGCAGTTGAGATTAACAATTCAAAAGGTACAAAAGTGCATCAACCAAGTTTGGAAATAAACCATTTGATTTCATGGATAATGAATAAGCTCAAAGAAAGAAACGGTTGTGTCAGTCTCTAAAAGACAGGAAAAAAATACATATAAAGCTCTATTTTCATTGAAATTTGTGTTGATAACTAAGACTTTGCACTACTGCAGAGCAAAAACAGAGTAGTATGTTTGATTATAAGAGCAAATCCCTCCACCCCTACAGCTTGAATGGTTCTGTTCCAGTCAGAAGAACAACACTTAATACAACTTTAGCATTACAATTACAAATGACCTGTTTATACCCAAGTGATCTGAAGCTGATATCTGCATTTCTGACTAGAAAGTAAAAAGGACTGGGTCAGATTTTAAGCATATGGATATAGCCATGTAATGACTTTAGAAATTTAAGGAGATAATGTGGGGTTATATTTAAGTTACACTCAACAGATATTACGTTCTTCTGACAGAGAGACAGTATAAGGTGAAGATGTTTGCATTCACAACATGCATAGTGGAGAGAAAGTTGGCAAACCTCTATGCAACTTTTATATACTGTGGCTGATATTTCTTCACATGTTGTAGTTGTGAAAATTGTTCATGATCCAAGCACATAGCCGATCAAAAGTGCTGCTCCCATGTGCTCAAAAAATCAGCTTGAACTATTGCAAAATACACTTTTATTAGTTAAAATGAATTTTGCCAGAGGACACAATACCAGCTGCTGAAAGTACAATGAATAAATTAAAAAATATATAGAAAGTTTATAAAAGTTATTGGTACATTTTTTTGTAATCTACTTTTGAAGTCCAGAAGGTGAAAATGACCATGCAGAGCAAGCATTTTTTTTTTATTTTATGGGTGCACAATGTATGTAAGGCCAAGCTGTATACTCTACCACCCAAATTACACCCATCAATCATACACCAAAATAAGAAAGGAATTAATAGTTTGTTTAGCAATATGTAAGATATACAAGGTCTTCTTTAAGGAGCCAAGATAACCAGTGAGGAATACCTTGACAACTCTTTGTCTCTAAAAATCAAACTCTGTGCAAGGTACAAAACTGTAGAGCAATCTTATGAAATTAACTTTGGTAAGATAAAGGGGGGGGGGGGGGTACATGTAGGTGACAGTGACCAAAACAGTTCCTGACAATTCAGGTGATAAACTTATTTCAAGAATGGCATTATTTGGTGCACAGGTGTTTATTTTGTTTGATTGGTGGTATGTTATTTTCCCTTAAATAGGTGAATTAATTGATCTATCAATTCAATTGAGAAACTTGTTTTAATCACTGTATTGTTTGGTGCTTGGTTGTATATACCAGATAAGTGAGCAAACATCCACTGGCTACTGTTTACTCATCAACAGTTGTACATGGGATGCATTGAAAACAAACACAGAGAAGATTTTATGGCTCTGTTGTTGATGGTTCAGAAATATTTACATTAACATTTATCAGCTTTTTATGGAGTCAGCTTTTTCATAAATAATCCTGAAGTAGTGACAAGGTATTTTTTTCTTGGAAATTACATCCATCTTACCAAATTACCATATTTAATCAGATTCTTATTTATTGTGGCACTAAAATTTTGTAGAACTTAAAGAAATTGGTGAAATTATTCTGAACTTCTGGGAATCTCACCACAACTGTGCTATATCTGAATTTGTGTTATAACAAAGCTAATTATAGTTGGGCTTTACTTATACTATAACAGGCCAGTAAGTTGCTCTCTCCATTTTATCCCAGACAGCCTCTTGAAGCATTTCAAGGAACAATGAAGTCTTGCCAGCACATTATGCCATACTGTATGATAAAAATCTTTTTTTTCACAAAAAATCTTAATGTTGGAAAAGTGATTCATATGCCTTGCTATCTGGCATTGTAGACATTGACTAGACAAAAAGCTATGCAAAATAATCTTTCTCAGTCATGATAAAGTCACCAACAAGTACCTTGAAGGCAAAGTTGACAGCCTCAGTGGGGAAGTATCGAATGCAGTTGGCCATATTGCCTCTCCAGAAGGATAGGAACCCCTCTGCCTTGTAGGTGCGGATGGTACAATCAATTACACCCTTGTAAGGCTCATTTAAGCGGCCAGTCTTGAGCAGCTCATCCTGGTTCTGGACAAGGAGTTTGACACGTTCTATTGGAGCAGCTCCCATCTTAGAGATGGCAGTAGCAGTGCCTCTCAGCATGAAGTTTTCAATGAAACTAACTTCAAATTTCTTTTCCTCAGACATTCTAATGTAGAGTGATCAAAAATAAAATGTCACATCAATGAAATAAACTATTATGAGAATATGACTAGAACTGGTATCTGCAGCAAAAAATCATAAGGATAACAACCACTATTTGGTAACTTGAGAACCAAATACAAGTTTAAATTCAATATTCTCAATTCTATGTTCATGTAAAATCCCTGCAGAATAAATATTAACTTCTACTGAATTATGGTTATATTATTATACAATATTAAGATTGAATTTTTCCAACCATTAAAATAATTAAAGAGTTGTGACAAAAAGTTTTAATCTTTTTGAAATGTGTCAATACACATTGGTTCTAGAGCAAATTGTTACAGTCATGCAATTAGTTAATAGATGAAAGGGTATACATATTTCATGATGTGAAGCTAAAAGATTAGAACTAAAACATCAGGTGTAGTCATGTAACAAGTTTCTGATTCATCTTGACAAAAAAAATTTTCAGCTCACTACTACAAAGGCAACAAGACCTTTACCTTATTACCTCTCAGCACATACATATGTACAGCCTTGCTGAATCTTGACCATTCATTTTTTCAAGGTCCTAGGCAACAGTTAGAAGTGGGTTTTATATCACCTACCCCCTGGAGCTAAGTGGGCTAACAATATATACAAATGTTTATTTGTCACACATTCTTAGTTATGTTTTAATGCTTAGCTCAGGATTTTTGCACATTATAAATACTATTAAACCTGGAAGCATGAAACTTGGTGAGTGGGATACATCTTGCCCAATACTACACCTGGACCACAAAAGTATATATCTTTCATTCTTTACTACAGTTGAATTTTAAGGTTTACTGGGTAAGTTTATTTCTCAAGCTCTGTTCATGCAAGAATTATCAATCTTGATGACTGTCTGCATCTGTTAGTATCATACGCTTACTGCAAACAAAAATCAAAGTGAGATAAATTTAAAATTTCACAGATTTTTTGCATTTAGCTCTTATAACAAAATAGGTTTTTTTTGACCCTGTGGATATACTTTTATACCTAGAATTATGAAACTTGGTGAGATGATCAATCTCTATTTAATACTACAATTTCATCACAAAAGTAGGTCATGATGACCTATGTTTCACACTTCACTGACAGGTTAAATTTTAAATTTTAAGTTTTAAGGATAAAGTAGTGAAAAGGAGTGCCCAGGAGGATAAAACAACCCTTGTTAAGGAATTGGCAACTGAGGAACAAAAAGCAACAGCAATGGGTGAATTGAACATGGTATACATGATTACAAAACAGCTCTGTGGACAAGGATCCAACCACTCCATGCCAGTTAGAGATAAACAGTGAAGAGTGATAACAATGCAATGGGAGCAGGCTGCAAGATGGGTCCAACACTTAAAAGAAGTACTAAACCAGCCAGAGCCTGAACTGCCAGCAGACCTGCCACCATCAGATGACATTAATGACATCGATATCAGCCTACCTACTCAAGCACAGGTCAAAGCAGCCATCAAAGCCATGAAGAGTGACAAGGCACCTGGCATTGAGTTGCTGAAAGCTGATATAACCACATCTGCAAATGTGCTGACTGACCTCTTTAGAAAGATATGGGAAAATGATGTCATCCCCCAGGACTGGTATAAAGGCTTCAGTCTTAAGCTACCAAAAAAAATGTAACTTCAGCAATGGCGACAAGCGGCGAGGGATAACCCTCCTTTACATCCCCAGCAAAGTCTTCTCCAGAATTCTTCTCTAAGGATTGACACAACCAAATAAGATGACAAACTCAGACAAGAACAAGCAGGGTTGCGCAGAGGAAGAGGATACATAGATCAGATATTTGCTCTATGCATCATCACTGAACAGTGTCTAGAGTGGAATGTCTGCCTTTACATCAACTTCACTGGCTTCAAGAAGGTATTTGACAAGTGTTCATCATGAGAGTCTAAGGAAAATTCTTAGAACCTATGGAATACCACCCTAGATAGTAAAACTCCTTGGGAAGTTTTATGAGCACTTCAAATGCAGCATTATCCTTAACAACGCTCTTACCAAGTCATTCAGAGGGAAGTCTGGTGTTAGGCAAGGTTGCACCCTCTTTCCCATTCTGTTTCTCATCACCATTGATTGGATGATGTGTCAAATAACATCTGATCATACCAGGAGAATTCAATGGACACACTACTCACACCTTGAAGATCTTGACTTTGCTGAGGATCCAGCTGCCATTTAATCGAGGCACAACGAGGAACACTAACTTAATATATATACTATTATATCTGCATATGCCTGCATCACAAAAAATAGGTCACTGTAACATATATTTCATGGCACATTGATTTGGCACTGCTTATGTCAGAATCATCAAAGTAGATAACTGCATTTCTGTTAGTAGCGCACCTATACAACAAAAGAATATAACTGACCTGCATTTCACATATTACTGGCTTAGGTTAACTTTTCTGTGTATAGCACATGAGCCTATAGGATTTCTGCATGCCACGTGCATACTATCCTATTTAGAATCATGAAACTTAAGGAATCTATCTTGATCATGATAGGCTTTGCTTCATTTCAGAAGTAGGTCATTATGACCCATAATTTACACCTTTCCACAGGCACTGTTCACGTTAAAATTGTGAAACTGTTGATAATATGCATCTGTTACTACCTCACTCTTGCAACAAAACAACCTCATCCTTACATATATTTCCTCATTTGTTGGCTTTGGCTATGTTTTCAACATTAGCTCCTGACCAAACAAGTTTTTGGCATAATATATATTATCCCATCACAAGTCAGGAAACTTGGTGAGGAGATGCATCTTGACAAGTTCTACATCCTAACTGCAGTGATCTGTGACCTACATTTCATGCTTCAATGACTTTCTTTACATTTTTTTAAATAGTTCATTTATTGGGAACTGTTTATGTTCCAATCATGAAAATGGATAATTTGACACATCTATATTTGTACTACTTGCAACCACAGAAGATTCTTCTGACCTCCATTTTATGCTTTATTAACATAGTTTAAGTATATTTCTTAATGACTAGATGGATTCTTCCATACTATATACATCTTAGACTACTCAAATGGTCTTTTATGACCCAGTTGAAAGAAAGAATTAAATAGATGTGCTGAAGTTACATTTCCATATTAATAACACACATTGTGATCTTGCCCTCAACAGTTCAACTCTCTTGAACATATGAACAAATATAGACATGCTGGGTTTTTGGATTTTTATCATAGCTTTAACCATTTTAGTCGTATTGCTATGATGTCTGAGTGTAGTAGTGGGGCATCATGCCACAGACATGTGGCATCATGTCTCACCGAGTCATATTATCCTTACACCAGGCCTGACCATTCCTAACACTTATCTCTTATTGCTGAGCACCAAGTGAGGCAGCAAGTACCATTTTTATAAATCATTGTTATGACTTGGCCGTGGTTTGAACCCGCAACCTCCTGCATCCAAGGCAAATGCTCTAACCATTTAGGCCACTGAAGCGGTCACGAGTATATAAGACATGCTTTTCGTGAACAGACAAGAACAGGATTTTATTCATTTAAAAGCATAGCCAATGCACTGTTGCATAAATAAATGAATAATGGTGATAAAAACCTGCATCCACATATATCCTTGGAGAGACAGACAGACATACATACAGAGTTTGAGATAACTAGACAGCGTGAGAAGATGATATCAGTTGGATGTATTATACACATATTTACCTAGGTATTTTAGAGTTGTGAAAATCATCATTCTTGAGTAATTGAAGTAGTTTGTTGATGCTTGGTTTCTGCCAATAAAAAGTATCAGTGTAAGATTTTCTAAGTAAGAGGTATTGAGGACAGATTAAGACAAAATGGTATTCATCTTTGACCTCATTATTTACACAAAATTCACATATCCTTTCATACTGTTTTTTTCCATCATGCCTACCAGTCTCAGTATTTAAAGGTGTGATGAAACCCTTAATTTACTTAAAGCCTTTCTGTGATGAAATGCATAATTTAATTAAACCCAGCTGGCATTAGCAATTATTCTAACATAAGAAGCTGGTTTCAAACATATCTTTTAAGATATAAAAGATATTATACATGTATGAAGATATAAAGGTATTATACATGTATGAATTTTACGAGGCAACTGCTGAATGCCAGTCAGAATGAAATATGTCATTTAGTCTTTGGTTTAAAGGCAAATAAAAAGAAGATAAATGGACTGAATTAGGGTAATACCAGACTTCTCCAAATCCTGAGTTCAGTAGAACAGTTCTCACATTAAAAACCCAATTTTAATCACTCTTTCTTTCACAATTGGTAAGCATTAATTGGTATATTTTTTAAAGAATATAATTATTTGTGTTTAGCCATTTGAACCTGTGCTTAATGATACACACATATCTAAACAAAGTTGATATAGGCGCAACTCTCCATATTACAAATATATTGTTGGTAAAATGTATCACATCTAGTAACCACAGCAATATTTTCTATTTACCTGTTCTATATTGTCTACTTTCAAAAATCCCCAAATTTCACAGCCAGATGACAAAAGAATCAAATAAATCCCACATTATATTCACTGGCTATTGCAGATTGTTAGCATTATTTAGAAGTATATTCATTGCATTGTCACCTTTTCCAGCAAAAGTCTCTTTAGCACATCAGAATAACCCTCTGTTGATAAAAAGCAGTCCTTACAATGAAAATTATCTAGAATGTCCAGCAATAGATCTCTGTATTTAAATGAAATGTTGATTCTTCTAACTCATTTGTTATAAACTCATAACCTTTGTTTTAGCAATATTTTTCATGTGAGACATCATCTGTAATGTCTAATTAAGGTAATTACTGATGCATGATCATGTACTACTGACCATCCTCCAAGGTTACTCATATCTGCAACTGTAACCCAGTAAAATCAAGCATCTAGGGGTAGACAATGACAATAGCTTCTTGCTCAGATTTTATGAAGAATGATTTTAAAAACAACTATACAAAAACAGCATTTATCTCTTGTTTTTATCAACATTATAGTATCTCTACTTAATACCACTGAAAGAATGTTCTTATTGTTCTATGTAATTTATACTGATAGATGGGTGGGTAGGTAGTTATATGAGCTATAAAGGTGAAACTGTAAAGAGGAAAAAAACTGCAACCCAACAACAGTTTATAAGAAAAAAGGGCTAACAGTTGCATTGTTTAAGATTGTTTTAGTTTGACCTTAATTTTTTTACATGAAAATAAATGCCTACAAATTGTTTTAGTTTGAACTTAATTTTTTTACATGAAAATAAATGCCTACAAAAGATGCTGGAGGCTACTATCAGCTATGTCTAGATGAATTATATCACAACTGAATACATTGGTTTCTGTACTTATTCTTCCCGAGACCACATACTCTGGTGGCCTAGTGGTTAGTGCATATACAGCAGATGCGGGAGGTCACAGGTTTGAACCCTGGCTAAGTCATACCAAAGACTTATCAAAATGGTACTAACAACTGCATCATTAGGCACTCAGCATTAAGAGGTTAGTGTTAGGACTAGTCGGCCTGGTGTCAGGATAATGTGACTGGATGGAACATGATGCTACATGTCTGCGGCATGATGCCCCAGTGCTAGACATCACTATAAACTGTCACACTGCAGACATTGCAGTGATATGACTGAAAAATTGTCAAAGCTACGTTGAAAAAAAATTCCCAAATCCAAATATTGTTCCCGAGAGCATAAGAAAACAGGGGAATAGAGCGTTACTAAAAGTTGTTCTGTAAGCAAAAAAGCAATGTAACAGAAAAATGCAAAATGTAAAATGTGTGTTACTGTATTGTATATAGTGTTAGAAATAGTTGTATGTTTACTGGATTGATACTTAATACTAGAACACAGAAAAAAAGCATTAAAGTAACCATGAATAAATGGGCACTTTGCTCACAGTTACTGACAGTGTTGATTTTTCCACATTGAAGAGTTCCAAAGGATATAGCTCAAATAGAGAAAAAGTCTTTGCATATAAGGAATTTTGACAATTACTGTCTATGGTATATTGTGACTGAATTCATTGATTATTTTATGGTTAAATAAATTTGAATGAGCATATCTTATTTTGCTCCAAATAACTTCTGACCTTATGCAAAGGGATAGTACTCATACCTGCCTTTCAATAAAGCACCGATAGGTGTTTAAAATTAATATTAATGACAAATCCTTAATGATACAGACAGTTTACCAATGAAATGACAGAGAGAACAATACAATTAAAATGAATATGAAATCAAAAAATTTCATACATTTATATTAACACATCCATATAACAATTACTATAGACTGACAAAAAATGTAAACTAAATATGAAGAATATAAACAACATACCACTGTAAAAAGAAGAAATGAGCATAAAAGATAAACATCTTTAATTAATTAAATATTTTTATAACAACATGCAATGTATAATTCAAACTCTGTCACTGGACATTTATTCATTTGAAGATTTAAGTATTATTAAAATGCTATTTCTACTCTTCTGAATGGCACATTGATAACTACTTGTTGCCTAAGTATTCTGGCATAGCATAACTTATCATGTCATATTATTAAAGTTATATATCTTACTGAGTCACATACTTGTATAATTTAAATCACATCATTGACAACCTTAACCAAGCAGATTTTCATATTTAATTGATTAGGAGTGTCCTTTGGAACATGACTACCCATGTTCATGCAATCAAACTGGCTGTAACAATATATTTTCTTGACAATCAGTGATGCAAGTCAAAGTACATGTGATGATGTGCGGAGAAAGAAAAGAAAAATCTAAAGTTGTACATTTGGTACATTGTCAACTATGAATTCTTTCTATTCCTTGTTAATTTTTGGGCCTCTATTTAAATGCAGAGCTTTTATATATTTAAATTTTTTTTACTATATTCAAATCTGGAACAGTGGCCTTGTGCTGAATACTAAGTTGCATTTAATAACTTTCCAATCATAAAACATACCCCCAGTAATTTTCCATATGATGATATTATTAGTATTCTCATATCAAATATTGTCCTTTTTCTTCAAATCAATGCTGGCCTCAAGTATGATGCAAATTGGGGTTTTTTGTACAAAAGTGATTGTAAGAAAATGAAGGTCAATAAGAAAACATCAGGATACCAACAAGTGTCAAAAGTCAAGAATGGTATCCTCTCATCATAAACATCAGTTTCCAAGAAGTAAGTGTCAGCAAAATATTAAACATATAAATAACTGATTTTGAAACTGTTCTTGTTTTGCACAATAAGGACAATGAAAGAGGATGTCTTTTCTGACCAAATCAAGTTCACTTAAGGAAAAATTAATCCAGTGATCATGGGCATCACATTGGGCCCAGCTAACAATCAAGATCTGACCATATTCCTTTCTTGAGGAAAATACTTTTTTATACACACTGTAATTTCCCTCTTCAGACATTTGTAAATCTGTCTGTTCTTCTGTGTCAGGTGCATCAGATGAGATTAGGCTGATGTGTGTAGGTCCTGGTCATGGGGGCCCAGGCAGTATAAAGCATCTTTAAGCTGTTTTTTTCTACCTTCCTTCTCAATGAAAATTCTCAGCTGAATGCTCAAGTTTTTGCATTTTTGTGAGATTTATTCAACAGTTTTGCTATTTTTTCATCTCAGATCTGTCCTAAAACTTCATTTCTTTGAAGTTCCAAGATATTCTTTCAAAGTTCATCTCCTGTTATAGCATTTCCAGCAATAGCTTAACTAATGTTTCTTCTCTTTGTCTTCACAAGTTTTTATTCACTTTCCTACCTTTTTCTTTGAAGGAGTCAATTTCAGGATGCTCTATTTCCTCCTCTGACTTTGTCTCCTTGGCTGTTTCTATATATACAACTGATTTTTGTTGCATCATTGTTGGTTTTGGCGGATTTCACTGAGCTGCACAGAAAAGATTGGGTTATTTGGGGTTTCAAAGTCTCAACCTTCTCTGTTAACAATTTTACTGAAAAAAATGGCACATTTGGCCAAGGATGCCCACTGATAGGAAAGGTGACAGCTGCAGCATAGGCCTAAGCATTGTGCACCAGTGTACATAAATCATATTGGGGAAAATGGATGCTGGTGTATTTTCAACAATCAGGGGTATTCATAGTTATATTCAAGTAAAATATAGAATCACACCCTGCATGCATTTGTCATGATTTTAGAAGTGTGCAGATGTTGTTACAAGTGGCATGCATTTTTTAGTAAGTATATATGTGTGCTATTAGTAGGCATTCCAATCACCAAAAAAAGGTGGCATCAGTTAAATAAATGGAAATGTCACATTAAAAAGATTCTTACACTATAGTTTGTTCCATACAGCAGTAAATTTCAGCTTAGGGTCATTAAAATGTAGCTAGAAGTACCTAATTCGTTTCAAATACTCCTGTGAAACTAATTATGTACTTTTAGCTACATTTTATGATGCTGACCTGAAAATTGACTGAGTTTCAGTTAGAATAAAATTTGCGATGCTATGTGAATGAATAATCTGAGTAAAATATTCAACAGCGAAGTTGCAGCTTTCATTTTGTCTGCTGTGCGATGTCTGTGACATCAAAAACCACTATTAAAAAAATCCCGCTGAACTGCAAAGCTATAGAGAAAACGTCATTTTAGAGAATTGGTGACTGGACGATATAAGCCATCTGATTGATATACAAAAGCGCATTATGAACACGACATAATCACCAGTTTTCACACGTCAAAAGTGGGTAAACAAAGTACTAGAAAGCGAAAATTGAGAATTCTGCATATTAATCATCCACAGAATCTTGCCCTTTTTATAACATCATTGTCAATCATTCATAGTACACTAGGCCTACTGATACAGTACTGTACAATAACTACGTGAGGTCTACACAGTAAAGGTCAATGTAAACTTACGACGTTTTTCACCCATCTCTACTAAGTGCCAAAAATACCATCTAGACATTAATTTTTGTTTATTTGTAAATGACTTCGTGTGAAATATAATGTTAAGCACTTTAATTAATATTTCTGATGAAATTAAAATAATTCTTACCTGCTATGGTGAGCTTTTGGTGTAAATATGATCTCAATGTAATTCTGCTTTGTGCGTCTTTTGTTGCTAAGAGCTTAGACGGAAATTAAATTCGCGCGCGCGCCGTTACTTCTTTCTCTAACTAAGAATCTGATTGGATGGCGCTCTACAGCTATTATGAACTTCTGAGAGAGTGACAGGTATAACTAGAAGGTGAAGTTGTTTGCAATTGCAACATGCATATTGGAAAGAATTAAGCTTCAGTTTCGTGTTCTGAAATGTCAAGTATACATGGACTCATTATAATTGTTACTTGTCCAGGCTCTTACAAAAACTAACAATAAAATTTTAATTCAAACTGGTCACAACAAAACACCTTTAGGTGTCAAAGATTTAAAGCCCAACTGAACTGATTCTTATGAAGAAAACTGTTATACAGTAAGTTAAGACGCAAAACAGATTCCCATATGAGGGTCACGTGGTCACCTTTCTAGAACAACGTAGAAACTTTTTACATGCCTAACATCGCGTACTCTAGTATGGCTTTAGCTAAAATCAATGGTTCTTACTCTGGGGAAAATTTTTTTTTAAAAAGTTGTTTACTAGAAACCCTTACTAGTTCTGAATTATGGTCAGCAACTATATACAGTGTTTCTACTACTAGTTGTTTATCAGGTCAAACAGAACTGAACTGAACTTCTAAAAAAAATCAAATCCAGTAGACAAAGTTATCATTACAATAACATGTAATGGAATTTAAAAAAATTAAAACTAACAAACAAATAATTAAATTACATATACATAACATAATGAATTCCTTACCAAAATGATACTAAAATGTCACAATAGTTTCTTAATGGAACAGAACAAATAGAAATTTAAGAAAAGATTTGCTAACACCCCATGCCTACAGTTTGTAAACCTCTACCGATTTTTAAAACTAAATGTATTAAGAATATAAATAAAATTCACCAAACTTAGCTCATTCATCGATTTATAATTTCTAACTTGATCTTCGCCAGGGGGTCTCTATCACTGTCATCTTGCTCACGTCTCCAACCAAACGGGAGTTTCCATGGTCGCTATATTTCCGTGAGCGAGTCGATTTTTTCAGACAACAGATGTGATGGATAACTATTCGATGTTCAGAAGGTTCATAAGTCTGAACTGTTTTTGTACAATAGTTTTATTTTCCAAACAATTTATCCCAAACTCCCGTTGTTCCGAAGGTTCGCAAGTTAGGAGAATATAAGGGTCAATACTCCGAAGGTTCATTGATTGTATGGTCCATAACTTCAAAGGAAAAGTTTTTAAGGTTCACAAGTCCGAAGGTTCGTGATTCCGAGGGTTTTTAGAACAAGAGGTTCATTTATGTTTTTTTTAATTATCCTGGTAAATAGGTTGATCACTGGAAAGGCTTTCTCAAGGCCACTTTATAATCAAACGTTTCTGTTATCAAATAATCTAGGGACAATAAATATAATGTATATGAAAAGAAAAAAAAACACACACACACACACACACACACACACATGGCACGCAATCTCTTTAGATACACAAGTTAGATACACAAAAACAACTGTACATAGTTTGTGATAATACATTATTTGTTCCTGTTTTCCAACAAATCAGACCAAATAAACCCAACCAATTGCAAGAAGAAAAAATTTTCACACTAGTTAAACATTTATGTTTGTGATCCTTATTTGAAGAAATCTGTTCTTTTTATTTGACTCAGCAGTTTATTTTCAATGTTCTAAAGCATTTCACTTATTTGTTTAAAATAATAAATGGAGGGATATTTCATACTGAATCAGCAAGTGTAAATATAATATTTAGCTAAAATAAGAAAGAAATTACACAAAATATCGAATTGTTCATGTCCTAATAATAATTCGTTTTTGGACTAATGTACAATATTTGGACGACAAGGTGCAAAATATTTAATGAAACGGTACTAAAACTTTGAAGTAGTATCGCTATCACAACGATTTTTCTATATGTATCCTGTTGTTCTCATTTGTCGGCGACTAATATGTTAATTCCTGTTTTAAAAAATGATTGGTGACAATTATTCAACGAATCAATTTAAAAAAACAAAGTTTCGCCCGACTATAAATTTCAGACTACTCGTCACTAATATGTTTTATTTAATAATTTCATTCAAGTTTATTGCTTAGTAGTGTGATACCTTTTTAACATTTTTTTTAAAGATCTTATAAACAAATTTCATTGAAATTTGTTTTGCGAGTTCATTATATTATCGCTCTGCTTATTAAAATTATTGTGTAGAAAATGGTCTTTGATGACATCTTTCCATGATTTTGGAGAAAGTATTTCAAAGAAATCATTGCATTTGTTTTTCGTGTTATGATTTCAAAAGGTATTAAAGTGCACGTGATGGATTGTCCATAAAACTGTAACATTACATTTTGCCCTGTCCCTATAATCTTTCGACCCTTTGTTCCTTTAAACTTTCGACACTTCGTCCGTATAAACTTTCGTCCCCATATCCACTTTTGCTAAACCTATGACGAATTTTAACATAGGATTTACTCATGTGCCTATCCATTTAATCTATGGGCTAATTTTAATTGCCCCTTTCTCCAAGGTTCTCTATACAACTACGTATGGAAAATGTATGGACTAACAGAGTAACGGATGGACGGACGGAAAACTATTTAAGTTCCGCGATATGGGGAGTGTACAAAAAAAATAAATGGAGATCAAACTTGTTTTTGTCTTTATTTCCTATCTGAGGAGATTAATAACAACATGGTACAGAATGACAAGGACATGACGTACAATTACATATAGATATCTCAAACTCATACATTACTCATGTAATTACATATAGATATCTCAAACTCATACATTACTCATGTAATTACATATACAAATCACAAACTCGGCAAATATAAATAGGAATACATTCTATATGTGAAATCTTGATGGCTTTTTCTACAGGTACATGCGTCATTCGTATATTCTCCAATTCAACGTAATATATGAAGCACACAATACAATTATCAAAATTGAGAAATAGGATCGATATTACATGAAAATGTATGAACAGTTATATAACAACGTAATCAATGTTGTGCGGACAAGGCACATGTGAAGTAAACCCAGCGGGATAGATTTGAGTTTATTTATTTATTTATCATCGTTTCTTTAGTTAGTCATTTAAAGATTTAAAGGAAAAAAAATCGCTAGCAAACAAACAAAGATATAGTCCGATAAGTTGCAAAATTCACGTAAGCTTCATGTAGAAAATATTAAAGCTGACATCATAAAATTTCCGTAGACTTCGGGGTTATTCAGTTCACGTATGAATGAAAATTCCCTCCCAAGTAAGTGTTGAACAAATTCTTCGTCAGATATATCATGGACATATGCACCAAGTAGAATATCAAAATGCTGATAATATGCGACTAGAATAGATTCCTGATTTTTTGTGTTTCCGAACACGAGATAAGCTTATGAGCAATAACACCAGTGTACGAAGTATTGTAATGTTGACAATCATGAAGTAGCCTATTTAATGGAGTGACTAGAAACTTGGATAAAACTTTGACCAATTTAACCTCATTGTTTGACCTAGGCGTTCGTCACAAAACGGTGGTTTAATACAATCCAACACACTTCCATACAATCCAGGACCCGACTTTTGATTACTATCCAGCACACCCCTACTATCCAACGAAAGAGTAGGAGTGCATTACATACATTATACTTACAAGCTCACAAACCTATCATCACACAAGAGGTGTAGGATGTACAAGAAGTGGATGACATATACACACACTATCACACATAAGCAAAAGTGGATAGCAGGACTGACTGACTGAGTTTGCTCTATATTTTGGTTATATTCGAGGAGGTACACTTGGTTGTACGTACGCCGCACTATTTAATTCATTTTGAGGTGTTCCACAATGTCCGGTCGAGGCCAAGATTGAGAAAGGCATTACAGTGGTGCAAAGTGGCAGAGGATCATGAAACTTTTGAAAGGAAAAGCCAGTACTGTATTTTTAAATCAAATTTTGCTCAGTTTTGTATGTCGGGCTATCCCTATTGGCCAATTATGTGTTAGCCGCATATTTAAATTCTAACAATCTCTCAAGTTCAATATTTACTTAAATCATTCTATTTTGGAATTTATTGTACCTACTGTACCTTAATTTTTTCCGTAAAATGTAAAGAAATCAGCGGATGGCAGCTGACTGGATGAAAATGAATGATGGCAAGAATGGTGAAGGCACTGATCTGTACATCAAAAGCATACAGGTGAAGGAAAAGATCCTTCCGATTGGGACGTGACAGAAAACATTTCAAATTTAGATATTGACAGCGAGAAAGTGAAAGGGTATTTTTTTTATAGCATAATGTTTGCTCATAAAAAACAAGACAATACCATGTTTTGTATTTTAAACCAACATTGTTTTATTTAATAAACCACGCTGACTGAAACATCAAAAATGAAAGGGAAGGATGATGGCAAGACTCTTCCTCTTCATTTATAAATACAAAAAGTTAAACATCAACGTATAGACCATGGTGACACAGTTGTCGAGTCAAACTAGACAACGTATAGACCATGTTGACACAGTTGTCGAGTCAAACTAGACAACGTATAGACCATGTTGACACAGTTGTCGAGTCAAACTAGACTCCCTATGATCTAATACAGTGTCTTACCATAATGTTCACAAAACTATTTTTCTATTTGATCGTCGTTTCTAGAGTACTCATAATCACAACAGGTCATTCAATGTTCTAAGGGAAATAAAAGGCTGCATTGATGAAAAAATACACACAATATTGTCCACACATCATGGAATTTGAACTTTGCGATCTCATATTATTAAACCTGTTATGCATATTTAATTTGCATTCTTTGTAAGTCAGTTGTTTGGGTTTTTATACTTTTTGATTTCAATACATGCTATTATAATGTACAATTGAATATTGGACTTGACCTTGTCCAAAACTGAGTTCATTTCTGTTTCACCTGAATTGATTTTTCAAAATTGTATTCTGTGAACAACTATTACATAGCTAAAATATTATATATATATATATATATATATATATATATATAGGCAGCATATATATATATATATATATATAGTATATATATATATATATATGTTATATATATATATATATGTTATATATATATATATATATATATATATATAAAGAGAGACAAATGCAGTTGCAGCAAGAAGAAAAACAAATGGAATTGGAGGAAGAGGAGAGAGAGACAAATACAAATGCAAATGCAAACAGAATATGAAGAAAGAGAATGTAGAGAGAAAGAGAAAAGAAAGAAAGGGAATATCAATTTAGATTAAAAGAAATAGAGCTGGCAAGTGAAAAGCAATAGTCCACTTTTCACACAAATTCAAGTTTTGATGTTACTAATAATATTAGGTTAGTACCCCCTTTTCAAGAAAAAGAAGTAGATAAATATTTTACTTATTTTGAAAAAATTGCTGAAAATTTGAAGTGGTCAAGGGAACATAAGACTCTTTTATTGCAAAGTACACTTTTTGGCAAAGCCCGTGACATCTACGCTTCTCTGTAAGTACAGCAAAGTGCTGACTATGATCTGGTTAAGGAATGCATCTTGAAGGGTTATGAGTTAGGACCTGAGGCTAATCGACAACAGTTCAGAAATTGTAAAAATTAAATTGTACAAACTCCTGTTGAATTTGCAAGGGAAAAGGAGCAGTCATCTGATAGGTGGTGCTTAGCCAAGAAAGTCGATCAAGGTTAAGAAAATCTCAGACAACTCATATTAGTTAAAGAAATCAATAACTGCGTCCATAGTGACGTTAAGACTTATCTTGATGAGCATAAGGTCGAAACTTTGGAAAATGCTGCTCGTACTGCTGACGAATATTCCTTAGCTCATAGAGTTTCTTTTGTCAGTAAGTATTCCACTCAGCAGTCGTTTGGTAAAAAAGTATTTCAGCCTAATATGAGACCTTCCAAATCTCAATCTGGCACAAATTTTAGAAATCAAGTTTTTGAAAAGATTGATCAGGAGTCCTTATCTCTTCATATGTGTACGTATTGCAAGAAGAAAGTACACGTTATTTCTGATTGCTACAATTGAAAAATAAACAACAGAATCAAGACAGACCTATTCCAAATGCTCTTATTTCTAAGAGGTCACGGTCATGTACTGAAAGCAATACATTTATTAGGTCAAACAAACCCCAGTCTGATTTTATTATGGAGAATTATGAACCATTCATGTCGAAGGGTTCTATATTACTCATGGGTGATTCGACCAATCTTATCCCTATTAAACTTTTAAGGGACACAGGAACTTCTTAGAGTCTTTTATTATAAGGTACTTTGCCTTTTTCTGAGAATTCTTCTTCTAATGAGAGTGTTCTTATTCAAGGAGTAGATTGCGGCTTTGTTCATGTTCCTTTCCATTGTGTAAATTTGTCATCGGACTTAGTCTCAGGACCCGTGACAGTCGGAACAGTGTCTTCTTTACCCGTTTAGAGCATTCATTTATTACTTGGCGTTGACCTGGCTGGAGATAGGGTTGTGGTTAATCCACTTATAACTGACAAGCCTTGTTTGGATCAGGAAGTTGATCCCATTGAAAAAGAAACCCCTGATATAGTCACAGTTGTGCAGTTTGGTCAAGGGTCAAATTTTATGTCTGGAATTTTCCGTCAAGTTATGTACGAATTAGGGATCCAACAATTCATGTCCTCTGCCTATCACCCTGAAAACCAAGGGGCTTTAGACAGATTCCATCAAACTTTGAAAAATATGATTCGGTCATATTGTTTTGCTACTGGAAAAAGATTCGGACGATGGTGTTAATTTACTGTTGTTTGCTGTTAGGTAATCAGTTCAAGAATCTTTAGGATTCAGTCCCTTTGAACTAGTTTTCAACATATTGTGTGTGGACCATACAAGTTGATAAAACGAGAAACTTCCTTCTAATGAAGATAAAGAAATTAATCTTTTTGATTATGTTTCCAATTTTAAGTATAAGCTGTCAAAGAGATGTGAGGTTGCAAGAACTAATATGCACTCTACGCAATCAAAAATGAAATTAAGGTATGATAAAAATACAAGGAAAAGGAGTTTTCAGCCTGATGATAGAGTTCTGGCTCTCTTGCCCGTACCACAAAATCATCTTCAGGCTAAGTATTATGGTCCTTACACAATTGAACTGAAAGTAAATGATTTAAATTATATTATCAATACTCCCGGGAGGCGAAAACAAAAACAACTTTACCATATAAATATGTTAAAGGAGAATGTTGATAGAGATAGCCATGTTAATTATGCAGTTAAGTTAGTTGTACCTGTCCCGCACAATGAGGATTTAAGCGATGGAATGTAATCGGATTGTATTGACTTTGGAGTAACAAATCTTCGGAATTCAGAAATTATTCATAATCTGGACCAAACACTTTCACGTTTGCAACAACAAGAAAAGCCTGAACTAAAACAGTTATTATTTGAATATGAACACTTATTTCGGGATGTTCCTACAAGAACAAATAATAAAATCTAAGATGATGAAATTATAAATTCCACATCTGTGAAACAACACCCGCACATAATAACCCTCACAAACACGAATGTTTGAAAAAAAAAATTCCGTATTTGCTGGAGAATGATTTCATAGAACTGATTAAAGTGATTGGAGTTCACCGTGTATACTTGTCCCGAAACCAGATAAAACTTGCCGTATGTGCACTGATTATTGAAAGGTGAACAATGTGGCTAAAACAGATTCATTTCCATTACCAAGAATCGATGACTGCATTCACAAAATTGGAAATGCCAAGTATGTCACCAAATTTGACCTTCTGAAAGGATTTTGGAAAATTCCACTTACGGAATTGGCAAAGGAATTTTCGGCATTCGTGACTCCAGATAAACTTTATCAATATAAAGTTATGCTGTTTGGTAGGAAAGGTTCGCATAGTATTTTCAACGTTTAATGAATATGATTACCTCTGGTCTAGATAATTGTGATGCTTACATAGATGATGTCATCATCTACAATGGCACCTGGAGAGATCATTTAGCGACAATTGGGAAATTCTTTGACAGATTCACTCATGCAAATTTGACATTTAATTTATCTAAAAGTGTGTTTTGCCGTGCTTGTGTAACATTTCTAGGACATATCGTGGGGCATGGAAAAGCTACATCTATATATGCTAAGGACAAGGCTATCTCTGAATTCCCTCTGCCTATCAGTACAAAGTAACTGATGAAATTTTTGGTTATGGCTGGATACTATTGGAAGTTTTGGTCCAAGTTTTGTATAATTGCTGAACCCCTGACAAATTTATTGAGCAAGAAAACCAAGTTTCTTTGGTCTGAAAAATGTCACAAGGCTTTTGATAAGTTAAAGGCCATACTTAAGAGTGCAACAGTTCTTTCAACTCCAAATTTCAGTCAATCATATTATGTTGTTACATTAAGTATGGGTTTAATATCAGAATCATTATTAATAGAATGTAAATATGTTTGTTTGGGTCTAGGTCTAGGTTATTGAAATTCACCTGGTCTACCTGACATAGTCCAGGTTCTATATTGTTGTTTTTAGTAATAGGTTTCTAATAATAACTAATTTTTTATTTTGTAAGCATTAGGATCATCCTAGAAGGATATTTTCCATTAGGCAATAGTTTGGGTTCTTTTTAGATAATGCTAATTGTGACCTGAGGTCAAGTAGAGGACTATATAATTTCATTACGGAAGGGAAAATGCGTTCGTACTAAGATCTAGCACAGCCAAGTTGTATTACATGTTATGTCTAGTTATTTTATTTCGGGATCGAATTTATTTCTTCAAATTATTGAATTCACGTGATTATTTTCTCTGGAAATACAAAAGTGCTCTGATAAAATTATTGGACACAATCATTCACTGAAATCTATGAATTCAAACCTGGAATTATATTACTGTGATTCAACAAAAAGACTGTTGACACATCAGCATTATACAGCTTACAACACATCAGCATTATACAGCTTCACTTGTGTTTTGTGACTGTTATTGTTGTTATTGTTGTTGTTCTGGATAGAAAACATCCTCTTCGCCTGTCTTATAAGTTTCTGTTCTGTCTTATTGTTTTTCTTTTAATAGCAAATGATCACTTCCCTCAAACTATTGCTTTCCAGAGTGTTTGGTATCTAACTGTCCTGTGGTTTCAAACGATCTTAAGTAAGATTTCAAGTAATTATTCTGGGCAAAGTTTGTTTCAAAACAGCTGGTTTACAACGTCTGGCCATCTTGGGTGTCTTCTAGCTTGGATGCGTTTAAACTTTGGAACTCGAAACGATTTGGATTGATAGCTCTTTTGTGGGCTTCATTGCCAACCATGCCAATGAAGAAAAGTTTTGGTAACTACCTTGCAAAAATTTGATCTTCGCTTTTGGAGCGTAGGACAGAGGAAATGCTGAAGGTTTTCACTTCCACTCGTCGTAGCGGATACTTGGAAGTAGTATAGTGGGACGATATAGCGACACGTAGACCTCTATGTTAAATTTAGGGGTTTGTACCCTGGCGACAATGGGAATTTAACATGGGAATTTTAACATGGGTGGGACTATAGACGGACAAGATTTATAGCGTCACGTAGACCTCTGTGTTAAAGTTAGGGGGTTGTACCCTGGCGACAATGTATTTATAGCTACAACCTGTGGAAAACCCAAGTCTATATTATAGCCTCAAAATTTCTAGCTTCAGTGACGTCACTGAACTGGCTGACCTGGATACTCGATACTGTGTGACGTCACTGAACTGGCTCACCTAAATACGCGATACTGTAGGTGGGTGAAATGAATTTAATATGGATAAAGGGAGTTTTATAGGGACAAAGACCAATACACACACAAAAGAAAGGGAGAAAGAAAAAAATCCCAATATCTCCTATCCACACCAACGTACGAGAATGCATAAAACACACCATACTTACTATTCACACCAACGAATGAGAATGCATTAAACATACCCATATATATATATATATATATATATATATATATATATATATATATATATATATATAGTATAGTATATATATATATATATATATATATATATATATATATATATATATATATATACTATCCACACCAACGAATGAGAATGCATTAAACATATATGATAGACTATCCACACCAACGTATGCGAATGCATAAAACAGACATATCTACTATCCACACAAACGTACGCGAACGCACACAAACACACCTTATACTATCCACACAGAAAGGAAGAAAAGAAAAAACACACCATACTTACTATCCACACCAACCTACGGGAACGCATAGAACACACCATACTTACTATCCACACAAACGCTACGCGAACGCATAAAACACCACATTATCTACTATCCACACAAACGCTAGGCGAACGCACATAACACACACTATACTATTCACACAAACGGGAAGAGAAGAAAAACACACCCATATCTACTATCCACACAAACGTACGGGAACGCATTAAAACACACCATACTTACAATCCACACAAACGTACGCGAACGCATATAACACACACTATACTATTCACACAAACGGGAAGAGATGAAAAACACACCCATATCTACTATCCACACAAACGTACGCGAACGCAAACACACACACACACACACACACACACACACGCGCGCGCGCGCGCACAGAGGTACTGAGGTGTTAGTTCTAATCCATTCGAAGACGACATGAGCGAGCCTTAATCAATGTTCTCCACTTGAGAGTCCTGATTCAACCCAAAATAAATTCGTTCGTCCCTTGAAATTTTATTGTGCCATTTGAGAGACGCAAAAACGCACTTCAAGAAAATTTAGAACCATGGCTTACACCTACACCGTGAGATGTAAAGAGTTCAAGTAGTTTGTAAAACTTAGTCAAAGTTTATAATCAAGATGAAACGATGACACTTTTCCAACCAGACACCAAGCAACAATGACGATCCGTGTCAGACAATGCTTTTCAAAATGTGTTGGTAGAAGTTTGTACTAGCGATCTTGAAGAAATGATTGTCTCATATCCAATACCATTTGCATTACAGTCTTTAATACAGAGTGAGACTAAGAGACTGAGAGAGAAAAAACGGTGGTAATCTGATAGAATGACGGAACCAACAAGACCAACGAAGAAAGAAATTCGTTTGGTACCTCATGAAGATTATTTTTTACAGTCTAGTAGCCCCAAAAGTGACTTGCAGAAAAGTTGAGAACGATGACATACATCTACACGTTGAAATTAAATGGTTTACGTCAATGGTTGCTATTTCTTTATTTATTAAATTTTTGTACAAACGATGTGTGTAAGCGAAAGCTAACACACACACACACACACACACACACACACACACACGTACGCACACACGCACACAGGTGTTACTGCATTGGGTGACAGTAAGTCTGGAGACTAGTGTTTTGAGAGATGGGCAGACAGAATTAGCATTACAGAAAGAAAGAATGGTAAAGAAAAAAACAGAAAAGAAGCACACCATTTTTGGTTCTGTTATTTTTCGCGGTATTATAGGACAAAGATAATGAAGACAACCATACAGTCTATGTGAAAAATGTTCATTGTTTTCATTCATTTTATCAATATCATAAAAAAGGTAGTGTGGTATTTATTGTCGACTGACTGCTTAACATTTGCTGTATATTCCAAATTTAAGAGATGTCGTGTGTTTCGCAGCACACGCTACCAACAATTTTGCAAAGTTTTCTCAAATCTAAGGGCAGGAAAAAAAGTAATAAAGCACCACCAAAACGCGCCTTGTTCTATCGACAGTCTAAACTGAGAAAAAATAGGTCAGACATTGTTACATTTTTCTGAACGCATGTTTTGGTTTTAGAATTCAGAGTTAACCATAGGCAGGGTTATACAGTGCAATGTCATTCGCGTCTTTCTTGAAGAAGTCGTGCGTTTGTTTCCTGTCTGAAAAACGGTAAATCTAATGCTAGAAAAAATGTCCGTGTCACATTGCAGTGCGAAAAAAAGGATAAAGCTAAGATACCTGAATTTTACAAGCTCGTCAACTCAAGATTTTATTTCATCCAACGATTGACTGATTTACAATTTGTAAGTGTGTAAGTTTTTGAAAAAAATGACATGACAAACGGAAGAGTTCACATAATTATGGTGACTACTGATCACAATTTTGGAGAGGTATCTTCAAACGGGAACAGATACCATTAGGATTTCAATCGAAACTACTATGGCGAAGAGAGAGAGAGAGAGAGAGAGAGAGAGAGAGAGAGAGAGAGAGAGAGAGAGAGAGAGAATGTTATTCCTACTGTGAAACATATCACGACACTTACGTTTGTTTTTTAGGGTATATTTTCCTTATGAAAGATTCAAAGAAACACACATTCCACTTAGATAATTACATCCACAGGAAAAAAATATACCATTATTAAATATCACAAGAGTGAACTGAAGATGTAGGCATCTAAAAATTCCTCCTTTTTTGATAACGTGGATGTAAAGTTCTCACAGAATAGTTCATCCAAATATGCTGTGATGTATTTGACCATAAAAATTGATAATTTCCGTGGGATCGCCCAGGGTACGATTGTTCTTGCGTTAGTTTTACTATTTTTTGTTTATTTTTTTCTTCAATTTTGTGAATCTGGGGTTTGTATGAAGTAAAGAAGCTAAAGTTCAGTGAACCTTAAGGATAATGACCCAAGCTGTTTGTCTATTCATGCATGTATTTACATCAGGAGAAGTATGACCTATAAAACACAAAGATATAAGGCAAGCATGATTAGAATGAACACAATAACAGCTAACTGCAGTAACAAACGGGGTGTTTTCCTTCACGTCCGCGTAACTTAGAGTTTCAATCCTCTTTCAAGACAAACTTGGTATTCAGTCTTCAGTTTGAAACCCGAAAACAAACACAATGTAATAGCGATCCTTTGGACGGCAGCCAAAATTCACAAGCAACAATAACTACGCGGTGTTAATGAAATCACGGATGGCCCACATCCAGCAGATTGGGAAAACATTCAGGCCCATATAAGTAGCCCAGTACGCAAAATTGCAACAAGCAATATATTCTAAATTTACAACTTGGTCACATTAGATAAATTGCTTAGGTGGCTCACACAATGTTGGTATAGGGACACCAGTAGGCACAACTGGTAAGGATTTGATCGAAGTCTGCCCTGTTGAGATAAAGCAGGGTGGACTTAATCTTTGGTTGCGGGTGGGGTGGGGGTCTATTTTTAGCTACATTTTTTTTTTGAATTCCTGTTTAAAAACCCTTGTATGTATTTATAGCTACAACCTGTGGAAAACCCAAGTCTATATTTATAGTCTCAAACTTTCCAGCTTCAATGTCGTCACTTTACTCAACACTAGGGGAATAATTTTTATCGTGCTGATCGGCTTGAGAGTGAAATGAATACTGAGAAGGAAGTCACCAGCCCTTTATATATACACTGAGCCTGACATAGATATATAGGGGTCCATGGCGTTTCAAATGTAGTCATTTGACTTTTTGCAGTCAAGATGAAACGATCGCATCATTTCGTAAAGAAAGGAGAAGAAAGTAAGAGGTAGAAACGTGATTTATCGCCTCGCACAGTAGCTGAAGTCTTGGCTCAAATTCATGCCAGCGATTTTGAAGATGAGATGAGTGAGCCAGAATCTAGGCCCAGAGAGTCTACACCAAGTCAAAGTCCATCACCACCAGTAAACCCTGAAAAGTACTACCACATTCGAGAGACGGACAAACGCTCCTCCAGAAAATTTAGAACCACAGCCTACACGTATGCGGTGAAGTTTAAAGATTTCAAGTCCGACGTACCGCTGGAGAAAGCAGAGGGGTTCATCACCGATGTGTGGGATTCTTTGTTAGCCACGCTGAAACGGCAATGTGAAGCCAAAGAAGACGATCGCTTGAGACTTTCCGTTCATCACGACAGTTTGAAGTCCCCCGTTTGGATCGAGTTTAGCAGCCCTGCAGAATTGACGCCATCCAAAGTCATGGAGAAGATTCAACACGTGCAACAATCCAACGACAAGTTTCACATCACCGACGGGAAAGCAACACTGTTCATGACCCACGTGTCTCTTCCCCAAGGGACAGGACAACGTGAAAAGGTGTTATTGGTGGACTACCTTCGCAGCATCAAGCGCAGCATCGTTCAAATGAACAACCCTCAAGACCAGATGTGCTTAGCCCGTGCCATCGAGGTGGGACGAACGTATGCCGACAAGAACGACACAGCAGAATGGAAAAGAGCCTGGAAAACTATTCAACAATCGGACGGAGCCAAACAACGAAGAGAAGCAGAACTCCTGCTACAGCAAGCGGGGCTATCCAAAGACACATCCTGCGGCATTCCTGAAATGCAAAAATTGCAAGACGTCTTGGCTCCACGCTACACCTTGAAAGTGCACCCTCAAGAAGTTCGCGGACCTCTGTTGTTTCGAGGCAAAAATTTCAAAGACGGAAAATACATTCACGTCTATCATCACGATGAACATTTCGATGCCATCACCAGTATTACTGCATTCCTGGGATACGATTATTACTGTGAGAAATGTGACTATGGCTATAACAATCGAGAGCAACACAATCATTGTGGATCGAAATGCTCAGGATGTTTAGCCTCTAAACCCTGTCTGGACGAAGGACAAGAACGAATGCATTGCCCAGCTCGTCAGCGCACTTTTGTCAGTCCAACCTGTTACCAACAACATCTGAAAACGCAAGGTTCACAGCAGAAAAGTGCTTACCAACTCCTGAAATTGTGCCCTACTTGTGGGCAAGGCATACGTACCAATAATGCCAAGGCGCACGTCTGTTCAGGAAAGAAACGATGTCACATTTGTCGCCAAATCGTGGACTTGGAACACCAATGCTACATTCAAAAATACCAATCTCAACAGGAAGAAGATGACCACAAGAAGAAAGGCCATTTCATCTGTTACGATTTCGAATGCATGCAAGAGACTGGCATTCACATTCCTAATTTCTGTGTGGCTCACCGAGCGTGCGAGAAGTGCATCCAAGAGCCTATCTTTACTCATTGCCCTCACTGTAGCAAGATTCCTGGAGGACGTGAAAAAATCTTTCTGGGACCAAACACGCTGACCGATCTCGCCCAATGGATCTTAGACCCTATCGACGAAACGGGGAGCCAAGAAGACATCGAACGTTACGGAGATTGTCATCGCTATACCACGGTGATGGTTTACAATTTCTTGGGATACGATGGGCAATTTCTTCTCAGATACTATACGGTACAAGACACCGAACGTCCTAAAGTGACTTTGAACGGAGCCAAATTCATTTCCATGCAAGTGGGTCAAGTGCAGTTTAAAGATTCGATGAGTTACTTGGCCATGCCTTTGAGTCGCATGCCTAAAACGTTTGGAATGACAGAAATGGTCAAAGGCTATTTTCCACTTTTTCAATACAGAAACCAATCAACACGCCGTTCTACCCCATTTGCCTGAGGCTCACTTCTACGACCCTGATAACATGCGTACCTAACAACGAGAAGCTTTCTACGCATGGTACCACACTCACGCCTCGAACCCCTTCGACTTTCAGGAAGAAATGTTAAAATATTGTCGTTCCGAAGTGGACATTTTACGGCGTTGCTGTGGAAAATTTCGAGAATTATTCATGGAACACGAAGGGATCTATCCTTTGAAAGAAGCTTGCACCATTGCCAAATCGTGTTCCTTAGTGTACCGCCAACGATTCATGCCCGAAAATACCCTTACTGTTATCAGTCCTCAAACGACCAATTTTATCAAACGTCAATACTCGGTCAAAGCCCTACGCTGGCTACATTACTTGTGCGACAAGGAAGACAAATGGATCCAACATGCTCGCAACGGAGGAGGCGAAAAGACCATCGGAAGGTATTCGGTGGATGGCTGGGACTTAGAAAACCCCCAGATCGCGTACGAGTTTAACGGGTGCTTATTTCACGGATGTCCCATCTGCTACCCTCAACGTAACACGACAAATCAGTTTTTACAACGGACCATGGAAGACTTGTACCAGGCCACTTGTCAGCGATGCTTGAAGTTAGAAGAGCAAGGATACCAAGTGGTAGAAATGAGGGAACACGAGTACGATCAGCGATTGAAAACCGATCCCGAGTTTAAGCGCATCGTGGAAACTTACAAGCTGGTGGACCCACTGAACCCGAGGGACAGTTTGTACGGAGGACGGACGAATGCCACCTGTTTGCTGTACCAATCCGACGAAGAGAAAGGAGAGGAAATCAAATACTTGGAGGTGTGTTCTCTGTATCCGTACGTGTGCAAATATTGTCACTTTCCCTCAGGGCACCCGCAAATGCTGACGGAACACATCGACCTGGAAAACATTGCCAATACGAAGGATTGATCAAATGTAAAGTCTTGCCTCCCACGTACTTGTATCATCCCGTTTTACCTCACCATTGCCAAGGAAAACTGATGTTTCCCTTGGGCCGTACTTGTGCCGAAACGTGCAACCAAGACCAACCTTGTCAGCACACTCAGGAAGAACGCGCCTTGACGGGAACGTGGGTCAGCGTGGAATTGTTTAGAGCTCTGGACCTGGGATACCAACTGTTAGAAGTGTACAAAATTTACCACTTTCCCAAGACAGAAATATACCACAAGGGCGACGAGACTCAGAAAGGCATTTTTGCAGACTACGTGAATGCCTTTTTGAAACTGAAACAAGAAGCCAGTGGTTATCCTTCCTGGTGCCACACTCCCGAAGACCAAAAGAAATTCAAAGACAATTACTGGGAGCAGGAAGGCATCATTTTAGACCACATCGAGAAAAACGAAGGAAGGCGATCGTTTGCCAATATGATGTTAAATTGCTTGTGGGGCAAAATGGCACAACGACCGTGTTTACCCAAGACGGAGTATTTGACAGAACCTTCTTGCTACTTCCAGATGATTCACGACAAAACTAAATACATGAAACACGTGGACGTCCTTCGTGAGAACTTGATCTTAGTCAATTACGAAGAAGAACTGGACTTTGTAGAAGCCGACGAATTTGGAAATCTCATCATTGCGGCTTACGTGACAGCTCATGCTCGCTTAAAACTGTACGAAGCTTTAGAACTATTAGGAGATCGTGTGCTGTATTTTGACACGGACTGTTGCATCTACATCGATCGTCTGGGTCAACCTCACCCTGTCATCGAAGGAGACCGTTTAGGAGCCTTGACGGACGAGCATCCCGACGAGAAGATTCTAAGTTTTGCAAGTGGCGGTCCCAAACATTACGGCTACGAATACCGGGACCCACAAGGAGAAGTGCACACCGAGTGTAAAGTGAAAGGATTGACTCTCAATTATCGCACCAGTCGACTGGTGAACTTTGGCGTCTTGAAAGAAGCCTTGCAGTCTGGAGAGGATGGAAATTTTAAAGTGACCACCCACGAACCGCACAAGATTGTACGTTTACCCACACACCAAATTGTTAGTCTATCAAATCGTGTACAAGAAGCGAGTTCGGCTTCCCAACCACTTCACTTTACCGTACGGTCACGCCGATATTGATCAGCATATAAAAAAGGACAACGTTCAAGACGGATAGTTCATTGTGACTACCATTGCCAGGCGAGAAAGATAAATCCTTTCACACAGCAAGTATCAAGCAAGAGCAAACTCGAGTGCGATGCTGTGCCTTGCGATGGCAGGGATGCCGTACGCTGTGACCTCATCGATTCAGTACCACATGATCATGGGAACTTTGCTATAACTACTACTACTACCATACCTACCATGGAAAGTGATGCTGTGCGTGTCAAACCTGATGGATGCGAAAGCGATGCCAGTCGTTATCGTACGTCTTTTCACTTTACTGGTTTTCATGGTGGATGTCATCCTTATGAAACCATGCGACTACCACCCTACGGATGTCATGCAAATCTGAGCACACTCCTGCATATTTCACCGTACACTCATCGAAATGAACCTGTGAAAGACGAATATTCGTTCCCTGTGCGTTTGCCTGAATACTGCGATTTTGAAAGTCGGATCCAAATCTTCCGAGGAAAATGGCCAAAATATCTGGGAGGACCTACCCCCGAAGAATTAGCTAGAGCTGGATTTATCTACTTGGGCGAAGGGAATAAAGTCAAGTGCTTTAGTTGCGGTGTGTCACTTCACGAGTGGGAGAAGAAAGATTGTGCTTACCTGGAACATGCTCGATGGTCTCCAGATTGTCACTACCTACCTTTAGTGGGACCTTGAAGTGGCCTACCATGTCGTTTAAGAAACCAGCTGCTTGGCTAAGAGTTAAACGTTGGACAACACCTAGACAAGTATTTAAACCCCATCTAAAAAATAATCTTCAAACATTACCAAACGAATTGCAAGAGAAGATCTACAAGGACATTTGGCTGGGACTTGCCAGAGCCAAATCTCAATGGGTAACTGTAGAACTTTTATGTCGAGAAATTCACAAGAGGAAATTGACAAAAGTCAACAAACATGTCAGATTTCTCTGGATCAAATGTGCGTTCATCCGAATATTCCGCTTTAGACCATTTACATTTGAAGATTTTATTGACATTTTTGACCGATTCCTGGAATGGCAGTGGTCAGAAATTACTCACTACGTTCGTTACTTTCGCTCTAGGAGAAGTGTTTGACTGACATAGTCATGGATACTTTACAAGAGAACATTCGTGGTTTGCCTGTGGAGTTGAGAGAACGAATTTACCACGAGTTGGTCAAAATACAAGTGAAACGCAAACTCAGAATTATTTCTCCATTTTTAAACTATGCTCTTTTCCAAAGCAAGCGAAGACTGATTATGGGAGGATACTACTTCAGTCACAAATATAAACGAGGTTATTGGCCACGACCCAGTGATTCCTGATTCTTATTACGTCACACTTAAGAGGGTAAAAAAACGGACTACCATGCCCCGACCTTTATCATTCGTCATACAACAGATTCCGTGGAAGGAAATCAATGCCACTATTCAAACGGTGGAGGATTACCAACACCTGTTACGAGAACTGTGTCCATTGAATTGGGGTCGACGTGTAGTGTGTGTCTTAGTGACTTGCTTTCTGGGATTTCGTTTACCAGACGATTCCTTGTGGACTCTTTACGAACAGCACATACCACTCAAAACATGAAAGTGGTCCCTTTAAATGTACACCTGACACTCACTTTGTTCAAAGCGTTGCGATTTCATCTCAATACGTCTCAACCTCTACTACATGAAGAAAAGATTCGTATAACATTAGTGACTTTGGATGCTTAAGACGATGCGCACCTTGTTGGTTAAACGAATACTAGAAAGAGGCACATGATAAAACATCTACGTTGGGACACAAGTGGTAGCTGACCAGATTTAAACAACGTGCGTGACTGATAAAAAGAAAAGCACGAACTTTGTCCTATTTGATCATTTGTTTCTTGTTTTAACATTTTTTATAAATGGACATTAATTGTAGCATGAAAAATGTCATTCTTTTATGAAATGCATATACGTTTTATACGTTTTTTTGAAGGCATGAACTTTAATTTTTAAAAGTAGTTTTCTAGAACCAAGAACTAAATAACTTGTAAATAGGTTTGTTTAATGTCCAAATGTTTATGTATTAAATGGATAGTGCTTAGACCAAAACACAGGCCAGAGAGCCCATGTATATATCTGAATAAATGTTGTGTACCCATACAATAGACTTTTCTTATTGGAGTCTCTATTCTGTCTGTGAGTCTTTCTTTGAAATATCTCTGTCTTTTTTCTGTGTCTTTCTATTTTCTGTGACTTGGAAGTTGACATCCCTTCGATTCAAAACCACCCACCAAAGAAAAAGTCGCAAGAAAGACAGCTGCTGTCATCAAGAGAGAAGATACTGTGCTGTTAGGACATGTACGTACTCCAGAAAATCACGTGCTCAGCAACGATGTCTCATTCTCTCTCATTTCTACTTTGTCTTTGACCACGATGCCAACCAACCCTGATTTGACATTCGTGTTTCCTAATTTAATATTTTAACAAAAATACTAAACCCCTTTCTTAACGAACTTCTCCATCTTCGACAGTAACGACGATATTCCTTGCTCTTACCACTGATTCTACTGCTACAAAAGTGATCTCTAGTAAGATCAAAGTAAACGATAGACCAGGGGTATTTCAAAGTGTATTGGATTTATCTAAACAACAACTATCACACTCCTATATTCTACTTCTGTTTATGATAATGGTTTGGGATACTTCACATTTTCTAAAGTCGAAATGCCTACAAACCGTATAAAGTTATGTGACTTTAGTATTATGACACTTGGACAGGCTCTATACTTTACCAGTGTCACGAGAAAAGCTTCTGTTCAAGTTATGCCACTTTTCAAAACACACACACACTTGCAACTTGACCTGAAAAATTCTACTTCTTTATTTGTGGATATCCCACAGACCCGTCCCAGCATATAGAACTGATTAAGAACTTTAGGAATATTCTCTCATTTTTTATATAGAAATACCAAAGCATTGATGTGTATTTTCCCTGTTCACCCATTATTAGTGTTTAGGCATGTTCCCTGAAGACACAAACAATTTTGAAAAAATAATTTTGAATTGAGGTTTCTCTCTGTTAATACATTTTTTTTTTTTTTTAAGTTGTTGGTGTATGGCAGATTACATCAACATACCTTCTCAACGGGAGAGGCATTTCTATCCATGGCATTGCCTTTGACAAATTAGGTTTTGTTGGTTAGTCATCGTTCATCTTTAATTCTATTTTTTAATGCATTTCTTTTTATAGAAGATGTAAGGCTTTCCATTGTTGTAATGGTATTTATATTTTTTAGTCTGTTGCTAAAAATATCTATAGCAAAGTGCTGAAGTTTGTTCAGTTTTCTTATTTCAAGCCCTACAAAAGAATTCCAAGTTTATCTTGAAAGAGGATTGAAATTCTAAGTTACGCGGACGTGAAGGAAAACACCCCGTTTGTTACTGCAGTTAGCTGTTATTGTGTTCATTCTAATCATGCTTGCCTTATATCTTTGTGTTTTATAGGTCATATTTCTCCTGATGTAAATACATGCATGAATAGACAAACAGCTTGGGTCATTATCCTTAAGGTTCACTGAAATTTAGCTTCTTTACTTCATACAAACCCCAGATTCACAAAATTGAAGAAAAAAATAAACAACAAAAAATAGTAAAACTAACGCAAGAACAATCGTGCACTGGGCGATCCCACGGAAATTATGTCAATTTTTATGGTCAAATACATCACAGCATATTTGGATGAACTGTTCTGTGAGAACTTTACTTCCACGTTATCAAACAATGAGGAATTTTTAGTTGCCTACATCTTCAGTTCACTCTTGTGATATTTAATAATGGTATATTTTTTTCCTGTGAATCTTTCTTAAGGAAAATATACCGTAAAAACAAACGTAAGTGTAGTGATATTTTTTTTACAGTAGGAATAACATTCTCTCTCTCTCTCTCTCTCTCTCTCTCTCTCTCTCTCTCTCTCTCTCTTCGCCATAGTAGTTTTGATTGAAATCCTAATGGTATCTGTTCCCGTTTGAAGATACCTCTCCAAAATTGTGATCAGTAGTCACCATAATTATGTGAACTCTTCCGTTTGTCATGTCATTTTCTTCAAAAACTTACACACTTACAAATTGTAAATCAGTCAATCGTTGGATGAAATAAAATCTTGAGTTGACGAGCTTGTAAAATTCAGGTATCTTAGCTTTATCCTTTTTTTCGCACTGCCATGTGACACGGACATTTTTTTCTAGCATTAGATTTACCGTTTTTCAGACAGGAAACAAACGCACGACTTCTTCAAGAAAGACGCGAGTGACGTTGCACTGTATAACCCTGCCTATGGTTAACTCTGAATTCTAAAACCAAAACATGCGTTCAGAAAAATGTAACAATGTCTGACCTATTTTTTCTCAGTTTAGACTGTCGATAGAACAAGGCGCGTTTTGGTGGTGCTTTATTATTTTATTTTTTTCCTGCCCTTAGATTTAAGAAAACTTTTCAAAATTGTTGGTAGCGTGTGCTGCGAAACACACGATATCTCTTAAATTTGGAATATACAGCAAATGTTAAGCAGTCAGTCGACAATAAATACCACACTACCTTTTTTATGATATTGATAAAATGAATGAAAACAATGAACATTTTTCACATAGACTGTATGGTTGTCTTCATTATCTTTGTCCTATAATACCGCGAAAAATAACAGAACCAAAAATGGTGTGCTTCTTTTCTGTTTTTTTCTTTACCATTCTTTCTTTCTGTAATGCTAATTCTGTCTGCCCATCTCTCAAAACACTAGTCTCCAGACTTACTGTCACCCAATGCAGTAACACCTGTGTGTGTGTGTGTGTGTGTGTGTGTGTGTGTGTGTGTGTGTGTGTGTGTGTGTGTGTGTGTTAGCTTTCGCTTACACACATCGTTTGTACAAAAATTTAATAAATAATGAAATAGCAACCATTGACGTAAACCATTTAATTTCAACGTGTAGATGTATGTCATCGTTCTCAACTTTTCTGCAAGTCACTTTTGGGGCTACTAGACTGTAAAAAATAATCTTCATGAGGTACCAAACGAATTTCTTTCTTCGTTGGTCTTGTTGGTTCCGTCATTCTATCAGATTA
>JAECUM010020006.1:0-30962 GCA_016617855.1 Megalonaias nervosa
TATATATATATATATATATATATGTGTGTGTGTGTGTGTGTGTGTGTGTGTGTGTGTGTGTGTGTTTGGGTGTGTGTGTGTGTGTGTGTGTGTGTGTGCTTAATACCCCAAATCCATATATCTTTCTCTGATGATCTTTAGATATGCATCCAGGAGAAATAAATCCACTCGGAATAAGTATAGAAATTAGGCATCATGACTTAAAATTAATGTACACAAGTCTCATGCGACAAATGTCTGTGACCATTGAGGTCTGTGTGGCCATACATTTTATGTATTTGAGCGGTGACCTTGTGAAAAATGCCAAAATTAAAACACAGTCTTTCTGAACCCAATTTGCATGAGGCACATGCTACCGTCTTATAACGAGATTTGCCGGTTCTGCAAAGTTAACGTATTTATAAAAGATAGTTTGAGACCTATACATTGTGGTTTACGTTACAAACACTAATCCTCTCGGTTCGACCAACCGTTGTCTGAATTATCGGTATCAGGCAGGTCAGTGGCATCGAGGAAGGATATTCTGCTGAAAATGCAGTATTTTAAGCAAAATACTGTTAGAGTTATTTTAAGCTCCTAATTCAAACCTTTGAATAGATAACAGTTTCATTTACTTATGAGAAACACGCAACATAAGAAAGAAGGACACATTAACAATATTGCAACATGAAGAATGGATCATTTAAGCGAAGATGCACAGAAGCTTATATATATGAATTTATTTATATGCATTAAAAGACAAATTAAAAGAAATGAAAATACAAATACAAAGAACAGGTTTTGATGAACAGTTTTGAATAGCTGCTATTTTGACTAAATGGTAAAGAGTCGTAGTTTTACACCAGCTGTTTAATTATACTGTATACAGATAACATGTGGCATGATGATGTCCCTTGGGTTAACAATAAGCCGATCCGAAAAATTCGCCCGGGCGATGGGTGGATAGGTGGGTGGATTATATATATATATATATATATATATATATATATATATATATATATATATATATATATATGAAGAAACATTTTATACATATCGTTGCATTAAAAGTAGACGCAAATTGAACAAAAAATAACTCCGTTCCTCACTACATATTTCTTGGAAAACTGCTGTAATCAAATTTATGATCCCGTGTTGTATTGTGGCAGTAGCCTACTGGGTGTGCATCTATCTAGTTTACATACGTTAATTTGAAGCTATAGAAAAAGTAATTAGTGAAATTAAAAGAAAAGAACAAGGGCGACAACGAAAATTGCACCTTTCTGGGTTCAGGGCTGATTGCTAACATTAATGTTTGGGTGTAATTTACATTATTAGTTATATTCTGATCCTATTTGTCTGTGTTCCAGTATATATATATATATATATATATATATATATATATATATATATATATATATATATATATATATATATATATATATATCATAATTATAACTTAAAATAGCGAATGTAATAAAAAATTGCGTCCTTTTGTCAGACCATTTTAGTCGAAAATAACACAATCAGATGACTCTTGTTTGTGTTGTTTTGGATCTAATTCCTTCATGCGCCTCTTCTATATTTAGCTACTTACGTGCACATCTTTGTACTATTCATTATGATATTCGCTACAGTTTGCCACAAAACGTGATCATAAGTCTCCCTTATCAAAAGGAGATCAAAAACAGTCTCCCCTAGAGATAACTATCAGCATTTAAACGTCAGTGTTGTTTCTAGAAACATGTCATTTTTGTGAATAGAACTTTCATAAGTTGGTACGTTTGAAATACTAGTGTCAGTGATGTGAGAGGGAGTAAGCTAAACAACAAGAGATGGACCAGCGTTTGGACACGAGTTTCTTCCGCGTAATAAAATAAACAATAGCCATTACCTGATCTGAAAGCATCGTCGAGACCGTTCAGAAAAAATGTTATCAGATCTCCATAATCCTCACGCCCATCAACGCTGCTGTAATATGTAGAGACATAAGTCTCTGTGTCGAAGTGGACATCTCTGTGGGTTGTTAATACTTTCTCAGCAGACATGTTTCCTGTTCACTTTACACTAACCTTTACAACGCGTGCGCGGCGCACACCATGGTGCCTGAGACTGAACGCGGAACACTAACAATCTGATTTTGAGTGAGAGAGGGCTGGTTGATATATTTTGCATAATTTTGCTTTGGGTTGAATTATTCAGAAACCTTCAAAGCAGTCCTAGAGCGATTTGCTAAATTCATGAAGCATAGTATTTATACATGACACAAGTAATACGTTTTGTTTTCACACACACAGACACACAGACACACATACACACACACACTGATATTTAAAGAGATTGTGAGTGTCCTGTAGCCAAAACATGTACTGGCAAAAATTCACCAAAATTCGGTTTTACGACCAGCTTTTAATTCACTTGAAAATATAATAACTTTGTAAGAATACAATTAACGGGTCGTGGCGTCCAAAAAAGGTAAGAGTATTTAATACCAGAACAGATGTATCGTGCAAATCAAGCCACTTACATTTACATTAGGTGTTTTAAAATGGCAGCGTGTTACTTGATCGACTACGGCGTGATAGTACCATAAATGGTCAGCAATAGCTTTGTTGTATACGATGCATCAGTGAGTGGCACGTGATTATGTCATGGATGTAGCTAACACGAGGCCATGAGTTACATACACGCACTGTTCTAACTTGGAATCCTATTTAACGCAATTAACAGCGCTGAAGCGCATGTCAAGCAATAAAGCAGCACTAAAGATTATAATACTCATGTGTATCCAGTTATTTCTCATAGATGGGTTGTGCTGTTTGTAAAAATTAGTCAACATTATTTACATAACGTATGATATTTGCCTTGACTGTATGTATTATATATGTACTAATCGGCTCTAGGAGCTGTAGAAAGGGGTGGATGGTAAAGGAAAGTACCTAGTTTGGGTTCTAGAGTCGATTGGTGATGGTACACTACGGCCGCTTTGGTACTGAAGGTTCTGGTTCACACGGTCCTAGTTTGGGTGCAAAGGTGTACTAAGAACTTCTGTTAGCCTGGTTCTGTGATTTACCCCTTTTGGGTAAAACAGTTTTCGTGTAAGAAAAATACAAGGTTCTTTTAGTTGTGTTCCACACAGAAGAATGGGAATTGTTTAAAAATAATTAAGCAAAATTATAATTCAGTGAATTTAGAATTCCAGAAACGAATCAAAACAAAGGTTCTTTTTAAAGTAACGAAATAACAACTTTGCCAGTTCTAATTTTTGCACGGAAATTGATTGGACCATTTTAATAATTTGGTAATTGACATATTGACTCAAAAAACGACGGAGACATTTTAGAACGTCGATTTTTTCAAGAACAAGCTTCGCGCCTCAGAGGAAATTAGAGTCACCAAAGACTTGAACGCGGCACTCCTAAAATACCACTATTATCTGTCAGAATTTAAATCTTCAGATCTCACGATAAAGAATACCATTCCGGTGGTCTAGTGGTTAGAGCGTCAGCATGAAGTCGCGGTTTCGAACCCCTGTCGAGTCATACCAAAGACTTATAAAAATGATACTAACAGCTGCTTCGCTGAGCGCTTAGTATTAAGAGGTTAGTGTTAGGACTGGTCGGCCTGGTGTCAGGATAAAGTGACTGGGTGGGGCACATCGTGTTCCATGTCTGCGGCATGATATCTAGTGCTAGGCATCACTATAAACTGCCACACTACAGACATCATTGAGATATGTCTGAAAAATTGTTAAAGCTACGTTAAAAATCCAACTCACACACACACACACACGCACGCACATACAATACAGAATTATTGACCAATAAGATTGACGTCAATAAGTCTACACTATTACCCGATTTAAAGAGACATGGTTTAAACTAACAAAAATCGACAGGAATGACTGCGAATAAAACTCTAAATACACAAGAGATCATACAAGTATGATGTTAAATAGACAAACCATACAAGAAAATGTTTCAGTCGGTAGGTACAAAATACCTCTCTTACAATATCCATAGACAAGAAATGGTTTCTGGCAATGCACATGTGCTGCATAACGAACAACCAGATTCATTTGCGCAGTGACAGTTAAGCGTAAAATATACTTACAGTAAATGCAGTCATTCATAATGTTTATGATAAAAAATTGCATGTCAATGGAATGATAAATACCATTCTGTAAACCTGAAAAATAACACGGTAAAGTACAAATGACACAGATGAACCATAATGGGATAAAATTGCCTGCACCCTAGACGATGGTTTTGTCTCTAAGAAATAGTGGTGAGTATAATATTTATAGGTTACTGCATTTGTTTGGGAAAAAATGAACGCCTTTTATGAGCAATACTGCACGACGATATATTTTCCCAAACAAATGTAGTAACCTTTTTACTATATTTTGTTTTTCTGCTTAAAGCTGAAAAATAATAAGAACATGCCACAAGAAACAACGTAATTGATTTATGCTTGATAACAAAGTAAATACACAACTCTTGTTTCAACAATACACAGCACCAGTATCAATGCGCATAAAGCACCGCCCACAGTCCTTTGAACCTGATAGCTTATCACTCACCCAGTGATACGTTTCAACATAAATATCATTTTGGTCTAATTAAAATTTAATTTAGAATCATAGTATGAATGCTTGCATCGAAGCTACTTTTCCTGTAACTCTGTAATGGCGGGATTTTGTTTTTCTGGCGATGCAACTAAATGTTGCATTTCTAGTTGTGAAGGGACTGGATTTATTATCTGGGTCGATGTATATTACTTGAATGGTCTTGATGTAGCTTCACATGTGTTCCTGTTCTGTCATTGATTGTTAGGAATCATAGTGTGGGGAAAGATATGTATTCTTTCAACTGAAATTCACAAAAAGACGTAGTATTAAATAAGAAATATTACATTTATTTCGTTTTTCAGTACAGAAATGAGAAGATGATTTTTGTTGTAAATGTAGTAGAAATTACAGTACAACTTCGCGGCGTGGATACATTTTTTGAAGCCCATGTAATTTTTGATTAGCACAAATTACATTTTGAAGAAATTCAAGATGCAAAAAGGTAAATATATTTATTGCCATTGTTATTACCAGCTAAAGACGACAAATGTTTATGTCCTATCACGTGCAAGCTTTTTGTTGGAGGAACCCCAGACATTACATGACCTGTATGACTTCTATCGCTATTATAAATCCAAACGTTGTCTCAGAAAGTAACACGGGGAAAATTTCAAAGCAGCTGCGGCGTGACAGCCCATTTCGCCAAAGAAAAAAAAAAACTTTTTCGTCATCTTGGCTTATTGGCTTTGAGGCTCTTGTTTTTCTACCAAATCCCACCTTCTTCATTTGCATTTTTTTTTTTCTTTTCGAATTTAGTGTTTGGACTGACTTGCCATACTGACGTCTCTGTGAGAGGCGGGATAGCCCTTGAACTTCAAATCCTTTCTGTGCTATATTTATAGTCCCTTGAGAGCACGTGTCATAGTCTAAACCATTCGATTTGTGAATAGTTATGAACATTTCTCGTAAATAACTGTTTAAATGATTAGAATGGTGTTCTCAATACTGCGTATCTCACGTTTGCTCTGAACATTGCGGATGCAGTCGTTTTATTGGCTGAACGTTTCCTTTGCGACTCCGTGAATTCGTCCACATCATCAACGTTATCATCTACTTTTAAAGGACCAAACAACTTGTTTAATTCATCCACAGACAAATCTAATAAATCATAAGTTCCGACGTCTGATGCACGAGAGTATGTTGAAAAATACTGCCGATGCTTAGACTTTAAAGCTGATGAAGAAAATAATGAGGATATAATAACAAATCTTATATTGATTTGTATTTGCATGCGAATTTGTAAAATCCTTTGGTTTTCATTCAACAGCAAAACTTCAGTAGTCAATGAATCCCTTCATGGATTCATCACCAAGCCCAAGTCAGTTAAGCCATGCGATTCACTTTGGCATCCAATTAATAATTGTTTATTCAATACATGACTTAAATGGTAAATATTCAGCAAAAACACAACACGAGTTTTAACAGGAGACAACAATTAAGTATTTCAAAACTCATTTTCGCAATAAAAAATCTTATTTTTTCTCACACACACACACATATACACACACTCACGCAAACACAAAATGTAGATTAATGAACTTTAGTTGTGACAAACAAATTGAGCCTTGGATAATCCTCCATGCAAGCTTCAGTGAATTTGATAAGGCTTAATAAAAAGATACATGTGATGAAACTCCAAAACTTGATATTAATTACTGTGATTAATTCCAAAACTTACATAGTTGAATAATCCTAGGCAGTAGCACTCATTTTGTTTTGTTTTGTTTTCTGTATTTCAAAACATTGGATATTGCCGTGTAGCAAAAGTGCAATTTCTTATGGCTAACGGATTCAGGACTGATGGAGCTCAATTTCTATTTCATCGTGATCTTTGCTCATAGTAGAAATGCTCGATCAACTTAAAACGAGAAGGGTGATTGCAATCGACCATTTGTTGAAATTCCCTATGCCAAGCTTCCACCGAATTGTTTTTTCGTGATAGAGTATCACCGACGTGATCATGCATGTTATAGATGTCAATGGTGAAGCGACGACTAGCTCTGCGTGTCGTCTCCGCTTTATGATATAAATGAGTGGTGACACGTATTCTTGAAAATCCTATATCAAAATTCAAATGTGGTAAGAACATCGATTGTAGGCATGAAGCTGAATGCCAGCATCTTTGCTTTAATCAGAAATTCATGGTTGTTGCAATACAGTTGCGAAAGACTTAATCCCTGAACTTTACTGACCAAGTGACAGAAACTTCCAACAAGACTAGTGTCCGGATAAACGTGCTGTATGACATTCTGAGTTGATTGTGTTTTAAAACAATCGGACGTAACGCTTGTTGACCGCAATGATGGTTTAACCTCTTGGCCTTTTTCGAAGAAGCGTCTGTATGTTGTTTCTAATTTGTCTAGTATGAGGGAGTAAGTCAAAGGCATGAATTGTTATTAATCAAAACATAAATTGAGCAGACCTGATTAAAAGGAATTGTCGCCACTTTTTGTACGCAACATCGACAAACCAGTGTGCATGACGTTCCAATAGGTATATAGTTTCTTGGTTTCCGAACATCAAAATTCTCTTGTCATGAACTGGTATTGAAACCTACAGCAAGAAAGCCTTTCCAGTTTTCGTCGTTGGTAGATCTTCAGGTATATAGATGTCTCCTACGGTTTGTGGATTAGGATATGGCATCATCTGTTTCCGCTTCGAACGTTATGCCGAGTATAATGTTTTGTATTACCTGCGATTCCTTCTAATTCTCGTCTCAGTCTTGCCGATACGACAAACGACGATGTTTTTGGATGGATCAGGATCGTAGTTGTATTAGGAAGATTAACATAGGCGTTCTGTATCTTCAATATTCCCCGGCAGCCATCGTTCTTGCAGCTTCTTCAGGATGAACTCCCACCAGCATTTTGTTTGTCCGTGCGATATCAGAAACCGTCGACGAGCAAAATGGTCTTGCAGTCCTGGAAATAGATCTTCGACATGTTTACCTATTTTAAAATAACGGAGGTTTTATACACTCGTATGTGGTCAAGATTAACTAACACATAGATTTCGCGATCGTTGATTCATAATAATTAATAGGTTACATATAAGACGCAACATCGTGTGTTCTCATCTCAGTCGATGTTTTTAAAACATTGAAGTAGCCTAATTAATGTTCAGATTTTATATGCGCTGTACTCTTTTTACGACGCCCATTTATCGGGGTTAAATTCATTGCCCACTTTTGTGAGCACCTTTAAAACATGTATATAAAGGTAAGAATCAAAGTTTAATTTCTTCCGCCTATCGTTCCTTTATTATAGTTACCAAATGCATTCTTGATTCATAGCTTCAATCAAGTGTGCAAAAATGCAAGATTTAATTAGTGTCTCCCACGAATGGGCATTAATTTAAAACCACAAATTGCCAAATTACGACAACCCAACTGAACCGTCATATGAATTCAACATGTTTCTCAGGCTCCTACGTTCTATCCATTCACGCAAAAATTCCCTTGAAATAATTAACACTTATCGGCTGTTTCTTCATATCTACTTCACTAGCCTTTCTTGATGCTTGTAATATTGAAAAGAAAACTCTATGACCACACAGTACTCTTTGAAATCATCATATATTCAACTCAGTCATCCCAAATGTACTGTGTAAAAGTACCGTGAACAAGTCATTCTGTATATGCCTGCTATGCTCACGTTCACACGGATTATGTAAGTGGGCAACATCTTTGTTAAGTATAATAATTTGTCCAATATTTCTCTTTTTGCATATTATTGCACATTTATCCGTTTTAGTCTCTGACAATTAAGCAAGATTAACAACAAATTATATGCAGTTGAGAAATGGAATTTGATTATATTTTTATGACCTTGTTGTAATGTTATGTCTTTTACCCTTTTTAACATTTTTGGGGCATGGAATGTTTCTTGTTTTACATAAACCCTGTGAAGAAGATTAAGGTAATATCACCCAAGGTAAGCAAATGACATTTGGTAGGCATATTTGTAATATGTGCATGATCTTATTGGATTGTCAGGCCATTATAGCAATTTCTCCATTTTGTCAGCATACTCGATTAAAAAAGCACAATCCTTTTTTTCTCTATAATTTTGTTTGGTTTAAGGTTCTGCAAGCAGCAGGGATTTATGTGTTATTCGGGGAAGAGTAGTAAGGAATATATCTCAATTATTCAACCTACGTTCAGTGAAACTTGACATTGTAAATATCATCATAACAGACGCCTGCTCTAAAGGACAATATTTTTGAGTCTCTTATACTTATAAGCCTTTATATAATCTGCAACTGTCGATAAAGAATGTACCATTTTTAGTGGTCTCATATCTTTCCTTTCATTGTAACAAGCATTGGTTTCCTTGACACTATTACTATGATTAAACTAAGCCACCATCTGTTATCAGATGTATAATTTCCAAGATATCTTTGACACTGGTGAGCATCAACAAGTTTACTTGAAGTACCAACTACTGACCTTGAAATCGAATTAAGATCACTGAAAGCAAAATTAGTTCCGGTTTGACCCGTGATACCAGGTAAATATGTCACAGACTTAACTTCTATGTACAAAATGTTTCTCCTTGCCCTTCAAAATCATGGATTGTGTCATTAATTTGTATGTTACACTACTAGCAGCATTTCCATGTATTGTGTGTCATTAATTTGTATGTTACACTACTAGCAGCATTTCTCTGTATTGAGTGTCATTAATTGTTATGTTACTCTACTAGCAGCATTTCCTTGAATTCACTTTGTTATATGTTACCTTTATTCTAACAAGTTCCAGTATCACAGAATGATACAATGTCATAGTGGGGAGGGGAGACATAATTTTATTTCAAAAATATACCCCAGCTTATTTTTAAAAGTGCAAGTATGATTGTCCATGGGCATACGTGACGGGAGATGCCACTTGATTAATAGAGGATGTGCTTAAGTTATGAGATTTTTTTCTGCTCGCGCTTCTGAATTGCCTCTGCAATTCTCGTCTGTTAAAAATCTGTAGTTACAGTATGGACGAAACTGCGCCTGGTCAGCGATTCTGTGCGAGATCTTACCAAGGCTCAGTCTCAATACTGAAGTGTTTGAAGGATGATTTGAGGGCATTTTTGGAGCATTTCTTCTCACCATCACGAAATCGTCTTTCCTACACTAAATCTCTGAAAATGGTCTTCTTTGGGCATCACTCTTCTAACATCCTGGTGACATTGCCTGCCTATCTTTGATTTCTAAGGAGAGTGTGGATGCATGGACTGTCATCCCATGTGAGAACCTTAGTGTCTTTGACACTGTCCTGCCATCGTATCCTCATGAATGTCCGCAGACATCCCCTGTGAAAAGGGTTCAGCTTCTTGGCATGGTGTCTTACAACATCGAATTTTATCAAGTTTACATCAGGTTCGGCAAACAATGGCTTTTTAGATATTCAGTTGTTTGTTTTTTTGCAAACTGTTGCGTAAGCGCTTCCAGACATTTGCGCATAGTCACAGAAGACATCAGTAAGAATGGCATGTAACATCATACTGAAGAGGGTTGGGATAACATACAGCCTTGCTTGTCTCCATTAGTGACTGGGAATGGATCAGAGGCCTCGCCGTCGTCCACGGTATCAGCAAGCATCCCATCATGTTTGATGTATATTTAATTTATATTGTGTGTTTGATCTTTGTCTGATTGAGGGCAGCGTCTGTCCCACCTGACTAGTGTTGTGTTTATTTTAAGATGTTTACTTGAATTTCAGTTCAAGACTTGGCCTTCTTTACACACTTAGATGGTTCTGGTAGTTATCTTGTTTACGAGTTGGTTAAGTTTTCCGGAAAATATGTCAGGTGACAGTCTGTATTAAAAGGACGTGGTAAAAACAAATTATGCACTTCTGTCTAATATCAGTCTCTTGGAATCTTTGATAGGAGTTTGCAGATGTATTCAGATAGAATTTGAGAGGAATTATTGATTGAAATTATTCATTGGAATTATAAAGTGCTCATTGACATTTTGAGCTAAAACACCTCTTTGTGAGTATTGAGAACTCGTTCAAAGACGTGTTAGATTCTACCTAACGCCAACTTCAGGTCCCTCTTCTTAACTTCGACCACTCCAGAAGAAGGCGTACCCGACTTCAGATTCGGTGAGTTGTCCTTGCTTATATAAGCGAGTTTCAGTGCTGTTATCTAGATGATGAATCTATCCACCAAATAGAAATGTTCTTTTCTCTGATCGGTCTGCAAGAAGTTGTTGTTGTTGTTGTTGTGGGGCTTAACGCCATTTTTCAGCACACGATAGTCTGTACATGGCGGCCAGTATTAATGGTGGAGGAAGAAACCGGGAAATCCGCGGAAAGAACCACCGACCCACGAGAAGCTACTGGCAAGCTTTCTCACATACCCACATTCGCCGAATCTTAGACTCGAACCCACGCAGACAGAGGTGAGATGGCAGTGATCCGTAACGGAGAGCGCTTTAGACCACTCGGCCACTCGGGGCCCCCGGTCTGCAAGAAGTACTGTACATTAAGGTGCTTACGTTCCAGGCACCAACGTGATCGCACACTCATTAGTTTCAAAAAAAAAAGTTCTCATTTTCTTCTTACAACTGAAATATAGAATTATTGATTGAAGGTGCACTGGAACAACGTTTCCAGTTGGTCTGAAATGGATAAAGTTTATTTTTCTGTCAATTCTACTCAGTTCTGGGTTTCTGCTTGTGATAGACTGGATTTATAAGCTGTATCAATTACCTGTGATGTTCATGTGATCTGAGCCCACTGGAGGCACCAACCTTAAATCAGCTGCATGTGTGTTTCTGTTCTGTCACTGATTGATCGAAATCATAATGTGGAAAAAATGTAGATCCTGTTAGCTCTTCTTGATGCCATCTTCGGTGAGTAATTCGGAAGCAAAGTGCGCAAGCCGACAGCAAAACAGTGTGAATTTTACCGCGTAAACGGGGACGCAGTTTTCCGACTGATACACACGAGGTTTTGAGTCGAGTGGGACGTGTGTATTATTGTGTATAGCATGATGTGAAAAAATACCAACAAAACGGGGATATGCTCAGATACGCTTATTTTAAGGTTTGTATCATTAAATAAGGCCTTGGCATTCCATTTAAGCCGACATTATAAAATGGGGACGTCCCCGTTTCGAGGTGTGTCCCCGGTCTATTGGTGTGTATTCACACTGATGTCCCCATTTTGCACCTTTTACACACACACACACACACACACACACACACACACACACGCTGATTTTTAGAGAAATTGATAGTGTCCAGTTGCCAAAACATGCACCGGCAAAAAATTCACCAAGAGTCGGTTTTATCACTAGGTTTTAATTCACTTGAATATATACCAACTTTGTAAGAATGCAATTAACGAGTCGTGGAGTCCAATACAGGTAACATTATTCAATACCAGAACAGATGTATCGTGCAAATCAAGTCACTTACATTAGGTGTTTAAAATGGTACCGTGTCACTGCATCAACTACGGCATGATAGTACCATAAACGGTCAGCAATAGCATTGTTGTACATAATGCATCAGTGAGTAGCACGTGATTATGTCATGGATGCTGCTAATACGAGGCCATGATTAATAGCAAGCAGCAGAGAGTTACATGCACATTCTGCTCTCACTTGGAAGGATGGAATACTATTTAATGCAATTAACATCGCGGAAGCGTGTCTGTCAAGCAACAAACCGGCACAAAAAGATTAAAACATTCATGTGTATCCAGTTACTTCTCATAGATGGCTTGTGCTGTTAGTAACAAGTAGTCTACATTATTTACATAACGTATGATATGTGCGTTGAATGCATGTTTTATATATGTACTAATCGGCTCTAGTAGCTGTAGAAAGGGGTGTATGGTAAAGAAAAGGACCTAGTTTGTGTTCTAGAGTGTATTGGTTATGGTAAACTACGACCGCTTTGCTACTAAAGATTCTGGTTCACACGGTCCTAGTTCGGGTGCAAAGGTTTACAAGGAACTTCTGTTAGCCTGGTTCTGTGATTTACCCCTTTTGGGTAAAACGGTGTTCGTGTAAGAAAAATACATTTTTGCTGTTGTTGTAGGGTTTAGCGCCATTTTTCAGCACAAGATAGGCTATACATGGAGGCCAGAATAAATGATGGAGGAAGAACCTGTGAAAACCCGGGAAGGAACCATCCACCCACGAGAAGCTACATGCAAGCTTTCTCACATACCCACATTCGCCAAACCTGAGACTCGAACCCACGCAGACAGAGGTGAGATGACAATGATCCGTAAAGGTGAGCGCTTTAGACCACTCGGCCACTCGGGACCCCAGAAAAATACAAGGTTCTATTATATGAGTTCCACATAGAAGAATGGGAATTATTTACAAATAATTAAGCAGAATTATAATTCAGTGAATTTAGAATTGCAGAAACGAATAAAGAAAAGGTTCTTTTTAAAGTAACAAAATAACAACTCTGCCAATTCCATTTTCTTTGCATGGAAATTAATTGGACAATTTTAACAATTTGGCAATTGGCTCAAGAAGCAATTGAGACATTTTAGAACGTCGATTTGTTCAAGAACAAGCTTCGCGCCTCAGAAGAAAAATAGTCACCAAAGACTTGAACGCGGCACTTCTAATATACCATTATTATCTGTCAGAATTGAGATCTTCCGATCTTCTCATGATAAAGAATACCGCTCCAGTGGCCTAGTGGTTAGAGAGTCAGCCTCGGATGAAGGAGGTTGCGGGTTTGAAGCCTGGTCGAGTCATACCAAAGACTTATACAATGATACTAACAGCTACCTCACTGGGCGCTCAGCATTAAGAGGTCAGTGTTAGGACTTGTTGGCCTGATGTCATGATAAAGTGACTGGGTGGGGGACATCGTGTTCCATGCCTGCGGCATGATGCCACAGTGCCAGACATCACTATAAACTGCCATACTGCAGACATCGTAGAGATATGTCTGAAAATTTGTTAAAGCTACGTTAAAAATCCAAATCACACACACACACACACACACACACACACACACACACACACACACGATAAAGAATTATTGATCAATAAGCGTGAAGTCAACAAGTCTACATGATTTAAAGAGACGTGGTTTAAAGTAACAAAAATCGACAGGAATGACAACGAATAAAACTCTCAATACGCAAGTAATCATGCAAGTATGATGTTAAGTGGACAAGACATACGAGAAACTTTTTCAATCGGTGGGTGCAACATACCTCTCTCAGCATCCACAGACAAGACATAGTTTGAAGCAATACACATGTGCTGTACAATTAACTAGCAATCAAACTCATTTGCTAACTTGTGAATCATAGTTGTGACATTTAAGCTTAAAATATTCTTGCAGTAAATGCAATCATTCATAATGTTTGGAAAAAGCACGGTTGATGACCAAAAAAAAAAGAATGTCAATGGAATGATAAATACCATTCTGTAAACCTGAAAAATAACATGGTAAAGTACAAATGATACAGGTGAACCATAATAGTATAAAATTGCCTGCACCCTAGACGATAGTTTTGTCTCTAAAATAGTGGTGAGTATAATATTTATATTTTACTGCGTTTGTATGGGAAAATATGAACGCCTTTTCTGAGCAAAAATGCACGACTTCATTGCCGGATTAAACCCTGCGGAGGCCCCTAGGCAGTCGAAATCTCAGGGCCCCCCTCGCAAATTATCTCCTAATACGTCAAAATCAAATCAATTCAATAATATTTTGATCCGTTGTCGCGGGGCCCCTAAAAGGCGTGTGACCCATAGGCCGGTGCTTACTCTGCCTATTTGGTAATCCGGCACTGCACGACGTTATGTTTTCCCATACAAATGTAGTAACCTTTCTGCTATATTTTGTTTTCTGCCTAAGGCTGAAAATAATAAGAACACGCTACAAGAAACAACGTAATTGAATTTATGCTGGATAACAAAGTAAATACACAAATGTTGTTTCAACGAAAACAGCACCAGTATCAATGCGCACAAAGCACCGCCCAGAGACCTTTGAACTTGTTAGCATATTACTCACTCAGTGATACGTTTAAAAAATAAATCTCGTTTTGTTCTACTTAAAATAGAAATAGAGTCATATTATGAATGAATGCGCATTGAAAATACTTTTCCAGTTGCTCCAAAATAGCGGGATTCTGTTTTTCTGTCGGACCAACTAAATGTTGCATTTCTAGTTGTGAAGGACTAGATTTATTATCTGGGTCAATGCATGTTTTAATGGACTGGCCTTCATGTAGCTTCACATGTGTTCCTTTTCTCTTATTGATTGTTAGGAATCATAGTGTGTGGAAAAATTATGTATTCTTTCAATTGAAATTTAGAAAAAGACGCAGGATTAAATAGGAAATATTACAATTATTTCAGTTTTCAGTGCAGTAAGGAGATTATGATTTCTTTCGTAAATGTAGTCGAATTTATAGTACAATTTCCCTGCGTGGATACATTGTTTGAGCCCGTGTAATTTTGATTAGCGCAAAGTACATTTTGAAGAAGGTCAAAATGCAAAAAGATAACTATATTTATTTCCATTGTTATTACTAGCTAAAGACGACAAATGTTTATGCCCTATCACGTGCAAGCTATTTGTTGGAGGAGCCTCAGACATTACATGACATGTACGACTTCAATCGCTATTATGAATCCAAACGTTGTCTCAGAAAGTAACACATAGAAAATTTAAAGCACCTGCGGTGTTACAACCCATTTCGCCAACGGAAAAAGACGTTTTCGTCATCTTGTCTTGTTGGCTCTGAGGCTCTTGTTTTTCTACCACAATCCCGTCTTCTTCAGTTGCATTGTTTATTTTTCGAATTTAGTATGTGGACTGACTTGACAAACGGACGTCTCTGAGAGAGGCGGGGTAGGCCTTGAACTTCATATGCCTTTCTATGCTATATGTATAATCCCTTGAGAGCACGGTTCATAGTCTAGACCATTCAATTTGTGAATAGTTATGAACATTTCTCGTAAATAACTGTTTAAATGATTAGAATGGTGTTCTCAATACTGCGTATCTCACGTTCCCTCTCAACATCGCCGATGGAGTACTTTTATTGGTTGAAAGTTTCTTTTGCGAATCAGCGAACTCATCCACATCATCAACGTTATCAGCTTTATGTTTAAATGGACCATACATCTTGTTTAATTCATCCACAGACAAATCTAATAAATCATAAGCTCCGGCATCTGCTACACGAGAGTACAGTGAAAACTTCTGCATGATGCTGAGAATGTAAAGTTGATGGAGAAAATAATGAGCATGTAATAAATCCTATGCTTATTTGTATTTACTTGAGTATTTACAAAATCCTTTGGGCTTTCTTCAACAGCAAAACTTCAGTAGTCAAGGAATTCCTTCATGGATTATTGAGATTCATCGTCACGCGTAAGTCGGTTAAACCAGCTGATTCACTTTGGCATGCAATACATAACTATTCATTCAATAAATAACTTGTATGGTAAATATTCAGCAAAAACACAACACGAGTTTTCACTGGACACGACAATTAAGTTTGTGAAAACTCATCTTCGCAGTAAAAAAAAAGTCTTATTGACGCTCACACACACACACACACTCGCGCGCGCGAGCGCGCGCGCGCGCACACACACACACACACACACACAATGTAGATTAATGAACTTTAGTTGTGACAAATGGAGCCTTTGATAATTCCCCATACAATTTTGAGTGAATTTGATAAGGCTTAATAAAAAGATACATGTGATGAGACTCCAAAACTTGAAATTAATTATTGTGATTAATTCCATAACATACATAGTTGAATAATCCTAGGCAGTAGCGTTCATTTTGTTTTGTTTGTATTCTTTATTTCCAAACATTGAACACTGCTATATAGATGAAGTGCACGTGCTTATGGCTAACGAATTCAGAACTGGTGGAGTTGAAATTCTATTTCAGCATGGTCTTTGCTCATAGCAGAAATGCTCGATCAACTTACAAGGAGAAGGGTGAATGCAATCGACCATTTGTTTAAATGCCCTATGCCATGCTTCCACCGAATTCTTGGTTCGCGATAGAGTATCACCGACGTGACCATGCATCTTCTACATGTCAATGGTGAAGCGACGACTAGCTCTGCACTATCTTATCCGCTTTATGATATAAATATCCTCATAATGGTCAATGAGTGGTGTCATTTATTCTAGATAAGCCTATATCGAATACTAAAATGCAGTAAGAACATCGATTGTAGGCATCAAAATCAATGCCTGCAGCATCTTCGCTTTTGATCCGAAATTCATGGTCATTGCAATACAGCTTTCAAAGACCTAATTCCGAACTTTTCTGACCATCGTGACAGAGACCGCCAACAGGACGAGTGTCTAGATAAACGTGTTGTATGGTATTCTGTGTGAAATTTTAAAACAAAAATCATACGAAACACTTTTTGACTACAATGGTTTAAGCTCTTGGCCTTTTTCGAACACGCGTCTATATGCTGTTCCTGTTTTGTCTAGTATGAGAGAGTAATTCAAAGGCATGACCTTGCTATTAATCAAAACATAAATTGAACATATCCAATAAAAAAATTGGTACTACTTTTTGTATGTTCCATCGACAAACCAGTGTGTATGACGTTCCAATATATCTAAATTGTTCTGGTTCCGAACATCAAAATTCTTTTGTTATGAACTGGTATTGCAACCAACAGCAAAAATGACATTCCAGTTTTTGTCTTTGGTAGACATACATGTATCTGTATGTCTCCGACGGTTTGTAGATTAGGATATTGCATTTGTTTCCTATTTAAAATCACTGAAAGCAAAATTAGTTCCGATTTGACCCATGATAAAAGATATATGTTACAGACAAAACTTCTTTACCCTTCAAAGTCATGTACTGTGTCATTAATTTGTACGTTACACTACTAGCAGCATTTCCATGTATTGTGTCATTAATTTGTATGTTACACAACTAGCAGCATTTCCATGCATTGTGTCATTAATTTGTATGTTACACAACTAGCAGCATTTCCATGCATTGTGTCATTAATTTGTATGTTACACTGCTAGCATCATTTCCATGTATTGTGTCATTAATTTGTATGTTACACTACTAGCAGCATTTCCTTGAATTCACATTGTTAGATGATACCTTTCATTCTATCAAGTTCCAGTATCACTTAATGACATTCTCATAGTGGGGAGGGGAGACATAATTTGATTTCAAAAATATACCCCAGCTTATTTTAAAAGTGCAAGTTCGATTTCTGTAGGTACACATGACAGGAAATGCCGCTTGATCAATAGAGTATGTGCTGGAGTTCTGAGATTTATTCTGCTCGCGCTTCTGCATTGCCACTGAAATTCTTGTCTGTTAAAAGTCTGTAGCTCCAGTATGTATGAGACTGCACCAGGCGCAGCGATTCTGTGCGAGATCTTACCAAGACTCAGGGTCATTACTGAAGTCGTTCAAGGATGGCTTGAGAGCATCTCTGAAGCGTTTCTTCTCACTACCCCGAGATGGTATTCCCTCCTTTAAATCTGCGTACAGGATGTTTGAACTGTCATCTAGTGTGAAAACCTTAGTGTCTGATTATTCCTTGCCTTCCTCGTAGCAGTTTCGTTTGTACAAGTACTTCAAAACTTCAATCCGGCATAACTTTTACAAAACAAAAATCTGATAAGATTGATCAGAAATCCTTTACTCTTCATACGTGATCTTTTTTTAAAATGAAAAGGCACATTACTTCTGATTGATACTGCATGAAAAATAAGCAGCATAATAAGGACCTAGCTCTTCCAAATAGCTTCATTTCAAAGAGGTCAAGGTCACAGTCATGTATTGAAAGCAATACATTTCTTTGGTCAAACAAAACCATTTAATCTATTTTGGAGACTTAAGAATCATTCATGTCAGAAGATTCCATATTACGAATGGATTATTCTGCCAAGCGCATCATTATTTAAATTTTAAGGGATACATGAGCACATCAGAATATTTTCGTATTTAGGTACTTTAACTTATCTGAAAAATCTTCTTCTTTATTCAAGCAGTAAAGTCAGTCTTTGTTAATGTTCCTCTCCAATGTGTAGTAATAAAGACCAATGTTTTCTTGACGTTTGTAAATTTTCAGCAATTTTCTCCAAATGAGGAAAATACTGGTCTACTTCTTCTTCATTAAACATGCGCACTAACTTAATATTTCTGATACCATTATAACCTGAACTTGTGTAAAGAAGAGTGTTTTCCTTTTGCGAGTTCTAATACTTCTAGTCTAAATCGCATTATCTTACTTCTCTTTCGTCTTTCGTCGTTTGTATCTGCATTTTGCTCTATTCATTCTTTCTATCTCTCTCTCCTCTTTCTGTAATTGTATTTCTATGTCTTCTTTCTCTTTTTTAATGCGCAATTCCATCATTTCTTCCTGAAGCTAAAGGCTTCTTAACTATATTTCCATCTCATTTTGCAGTATAATTGCTTTAATCTCCAATTAAAGCCAGATATAGATTTACTAATCACAGAGAACTTTTATGAAAAATTTCTTTTCAACTAATACTGGACCAAACTATTTTATATCTTGTTTCGTTAAAGAAGGCTTCGCTTCTGAAAGATCATGATGTTTGGCAAGCTCAAACAACTTTTTCAAGGACTCTAACCCTTCTTGGCTAGGACTTAAAACAATGTTTTCCACATTAGATGACATTGCGAAAGTTTGTTGGTTTCACAAACAATTTATCAAATATGCGAAATTAAATTACCAGGGACTAAGAATTTCCGAAATAAAGCCAATTTAAATGTCAAAAGCAATGTTAAAAGTATTTGCATAGAACAAAAAGGGAAAATTTCAAAGGAAATTACAGTATTGTGAATGACATCTCAAATAATCTTAGAAGTTCTATCACAAGTCCAAAAGTAAAGAGTGTTCCGAATGAAATCAATTATTTAATGTGATGATGTGCCAGTAGCCTTGAATGAATTGATTTGCTAAAAACAAATTTGATGTATCACTGTTATATAATCCAGAATGTCCCTGAAAGAATTCACTATGATTCAAAAACAGAGTTTTCTTCCAAAGTCAATAAACACTTTGTAATTCTGATGAACAATTTAAATATGTCATTCCTCTCAAATTATAATTGAACACAATTAAACTGATTACACTAGACAGAAGTTAAAATACGAATGCATAATTTTAATATAAACAACCTTTTATCAACAACCTTTAATAAATATACAGAAATCAGGTAGACCATAGAACTTCCAAGGGGAAAACCATAGTTATGAACCCAAATCCAAGTTAACATGTTTACAAATATTATCTTAAAGTTAAAACCCGCAATCATATACCAAAATTAGCTATGTACTATGCTGTTGAGAAATTTTCATTATCTTAAACTACTGCCTACAATCGTGGATAAAGTTACACTCAAAATATAGACATACATAACAATAGTTACACGAGTATAATTTTTATATTTAGGTATGTAATTAAATGTGCACAATACTTACATTGTCTGAAATATAGTCAAATGTGAAAAATACTTGTATAGCCTGGTATGTAGTTAAACGTGAACAATACTTATATTGTCCAGTATGTAGTTAAACGTGAACAATACGTATATTGTCCAGTATGTAGTTAAACGTGAACAATATTTATATTGTCCAGTATGTAGTTAAACGTGAACAATACTTATATTGTCCAGTATGTAGTTAAACGTGAGCAATACTTATATTGTCCAGTATGTAGTTAAACGTGAACAATACTTATATTGTCCAGTATGTAGTTAAATGTGAACAATACTTATATTGTCCAGTATGTAGTTAAACGTGAACAATACTTATATTGTCCAGTATGTACTTAAATGTGAACAATACTTATATTGTCCAGTATGTAGTTAAACGTGAACAATACTTATATTGTCCAGTATGTAGTTCAATGTGAACAACATTTCTGTAGTCTGGTATGTTTCTAAATGTGAATGATACTTTTATAGCTCGGCATGTTGGTAAATGTGAACAAGATGTAGTTAAACGTAAACAATATTTAAACAGCCTGGCGTGTAGTTATGTGTGAACGATACTTCACAGCCTGGTATGTACATAAATGTGAACAATAATTAGATAGGCTGTTAGTTGAATAAGACTGAAAAGGATAAAAACAATTTTATTACATTCTTGTTAAAATGGCGCATAATGAAATAAATATTTCTCTTCGCATACTTTTCGGTTTGTTGTCAGTTCAAATGGCTGGGCCCCCATTATATTCTGGTATGTTTGGCTTTGTGACTTAGCAATTCCCACCAACAACGGATGTACGCGCAATTCTTGGAGGAGGAGAGTGTACAATACATTCCGAGTCTTCTGTGTAGTTGACATGTGTCTTTTCCATACTATTAACTATCTTAAAATCAGAGTAATAAGTTGGTTGAAAAATATACAACTACACTGTAGTGTTTAACTTTCGGTCCGGATCTATTTTTGATACAAAGTAGTGGAACTATTTAGTGTTCTGCTTTCTTGGCAATCATAACAAAAGCATTCTTGTAATCCGAGTATTCACTTAAATATTTATGAGTTGAGCATGTTTCTTTTAAATCTTTCAGGCTGATTATTTCAAACCCTTCTTTCTGGTAGATGTCTTGTACTTGATTCTTACTGATATACGTGCATTTAAACCTAACATCTCCAATTCTGTAGAACGTCTCCTCCAGTACTCCAATTATAACAAGATGGCCGCCAGGTTTTAGGAGACTGCTCAGGTTTTGGACAGTTTTGGCGTAATCCTCAAGGGTGACTGACGCTGCTTCTAAACACAGTGATGACGTAATAGCGTCAAAGACAACGCCATCTACCGGAGTGGCTACGATAGGATTGGGCAGTGTGACATCACAGTGGACAATATGTTTGATCTTCCTTCTCAGTTCATCTTGTCGCTTGTCCACATCCATGCCTTTTTCTGTGAGGTAGAAAAATATGAATTGGATTTTAATCGAACAATTGAGATGATCACATTTTCCCTTAATTTATGCGATACAGATGTTCTCGATCAACAAATATTGATATCTCAATCAACAAATCTTGATATCTCGATCATAAGAAATAAGAATGTCACGAACGGATTGACGATGAAATGGTGGATACGTCTTTTGTGGAGTATTTTTGTAATTAAAAACCATTATGACTAATCGGCAAAGAATGCGGGTTGATGAGAGTTGGCAAAGGTCCTTTTAAATAGTTTGATTTAGCCCTATACAATATCAACAATTTGTTTATTTCATTTTTAGAACGTTATAACGATAATACGGTGCAAATAACGGCGAATTAAGTATATGAATGAAATATATGACGGTATGGTTTGGACTCCATATGTTCTGGGAATTAAAGCATGGCGGTATGGTTTAGACCGCTGTTGCATGAGTACTATGAATAGGTTACTTGTGGCACGCGTTCGATTTCTGCCAGGAACGAATAATAACTCTCTAACCAATTTAAATCATATTATTGTAATTCTATATAAATTTATTTCATTTAATCACGTATCAAAATATATATTGTGATATCCGGGATAATCAATTTCTTCTCTGGTATACAGGTCAATTCATAATTACAATTTCAAGTATATACTTTGCAATTCTAATCAGATATCAAGTGGGTTTGTGCATATTGCTGAGCGTTAAAATCATCGTGTCTAGTGAAGGATTCTTCCTGCCCATCGGGTCCTTCCCATCGGGTCCTTCCCATCGGGTCCTTCCCATCGGGTCCTTCCCATCGGGTCCTTATCTTAGACATTGTTTGACTCTTATTTTGGGGTTGGGGTGGGGATGGGGTCTGGATGGAGTGAGTGCATGGCTCTGTGATTTACGGCCTTGGTGAATTCTTGATAGGTGTTGGACGCTGAAACTCATGGCACTGTTTTTGGTTCCAGCTTGGAACGAATTATAACACTCTTGCCATTTGGATTACATCGTGGTTTGTTTGTCTGTGTATGTGTATGTGTGTGTGTTTATGTGTGCTTAAAGTCCTATTATTCCTCCCTCCTCCCCGTAGTTTAATATTATGCATGGGGATAGGATGACACATTGAAATTTGCATCATCCAAGGGAAACATTGCGTTCTTTATTCTGGAATGAACATAGCAAGATAACGTTGTTAAAATCTGAACTCACCATGACCAGATATTTTCGTCCAATGTTAACTACAAACGCGTCAACGTCACAAATAACATATGTGGTACTATTGCCAGATGGTGTCCGTTTCAAGTAAGACCAACTAACTGAGCGGAAATGCATGTTGAGTTTTTTGCAATAAAGATCTGTGATAAAATTATTCTTGAAAGCCTAGAAGGGAGAAACGTTTATTGTCAGACGGGAATAATTTCTAATGACAAACAACTATCTACTTATGTGATGGTTAGTGAAGAGGTGCTTGTGCCAGTATGACTAAGACTAAGACTTCGGTTGAAATAGAGACAAGAATTGTTTTTGAATGGACACCATGTAGATTATGTTGATGTCAAAGAAGTGTCACCCTTAGACACCAACAAATATACGTTTCAAAGACTTTTTACGACACAATGATAAAACAATCAAAGACTTTTGATGTCACAATGATAAAACAACGATAGTATTTTGATGTCACAATTATAAAACAACCAAAGACTTTTGATGTCACAGTGATAAAACCATAGGCTTTTGATGACACAGTGATAAAACAACCAAAGTCTTTTGATGTCACAATTATAAAACAACCAGTCTTTTGATGTCACAATGATAAAACAATCATAGACTTTTGATGTCACAGTAATAAAATAATCATAGATTTTTTATGTCACAGTGATAAAACAACCGTAGACTTTTGATGTCACAGCGATAAAACAACCACAGACCTTTGATGACATAGTTATAAAACAATCAAAGACTTTTGATGACACAATGATTGAACAAACGATGCAATACTTTTGACGACATGACAATAAACAACCAATCAAAGACTTTTCACGACATGACGATCAACAACCAATTAAAGACTTTGATGACACAACAGTAAAACAACCAGCTGGAAAGAAAAAGCAGCAAAAACATAATAAGATGACAGCCATGTTCAATACAACTTAAGCAACATTGTCGCTAAAAATCAACAACAACCTGAACTCCTAGTAAATTATACAGTGATAGATCTAGCTCTACACAGCTGGATGTTTGATAAGATCTGTTTGGGGGTAAATAGTAAAATATTGTTATGGCCGAAAGGCTTATTATTTTAATAGAAAAATAACAATATATTTCATAATGGGGGGATATATATTTTCCCCTAACTATTTTTGTTCCAACCAAACTAAAAACAAATATTCGATTCTTTCAAAAAAGAAAAGGCAAAAGTGCGAGATCTGCATATATGTTATGCCAAAAGCTTTTGTTACTATTGTGTTTGAATGTTAACACTTCAATCAACTTTAGATGTGTCCTATCCTTTGTGTGGCTTTAATCACATAGATTTAAAAAGTAAAAAGTATGCACAAGGAGTGCTTCATTTTTAAATCAGTTCAAATGTGTACATATCGAAACATGACAAAATTTCTAACAAAATATAAGGAAAAGGAATTAAAAGCAACAATCCTTCAACCACAGTACTATGACGTTGAGAAATTAACAGGAAGGTTGTATATATTCCAAACTAGTCGAAAAGACTTGGAATAACTAGGGACCTCGAGCAGGAAAAGTACATTTCATACTGACTAATTCTGCATTAGGCTACTTTCAGTCAACGAAAAAAGTTCCTCTGAAAATGGTTCACTGGTGATAAAATCTTTCCTGACTTTTAAACTTTGATGAATAAAAATCAGAAATATTATACCACATTTTTATGAGAACGTTCCTTTTTTAAAAAAAATAGTTTGTTTTCTATATCCCTTAATTACACCAGTTTATTGAGAATGACTGGATGGCGGAACTGGATTTTCGCAACTCGACGTTTGGTCAAATTTATAAGGGGCTAAATATAGCAATTAAATACAACTGTACCATTGTTTTCCACTAAGTATTCAAAGACAGGATCCATGTGACTGATTTCTCCCTCTTTCCATTTCTGTAGAAACTCTAGGTTATTCTGGGCAAAATCACTCAAGGTTATCTCCTCGAACCACGGAGCGGCGCAAAATGCAGTATGGAGGATAGGGCCTGTACCAATATCCAAAAGTTTCATCCCTGCTATTGCCCCTGAAAATGAATATAAGCAAGCAATAAGGGCTTTATGTCATTTGTGTTTAGAACAATAACGATAAGAATGGCAGGACTTGCTTGTCGTGCTTACACGACCGTGAAAGACTTTTAATCAATAGCTGAACAAGAGTCAACGCCGACGCCAGACCCAAAAAATGTGACAAATATGTCTCACTTTTAAATAGACATAAGCTAAAAAATTGCGTTCGTCTTTCATTTTGTTTCTTTGTTATGAGAGAAAACTAGTGCCTTGATATTTTAAAACTCTCAAAAATCTACCACTACTTCAGTAATGAATAGGGTTCCTTTAATAAATTATCAATTTGCATACGTAAATATAAAATAGAAATCAAACAAGAGGAGACACACAGCCAATACCACCAAATCGGTGGTAATGTACCGCGGTAGTCTATGCAATCTTATATATGGCATAAAACTATAATTATACTACAGATGGCACGATCCTCTGATATAAATAGAAAGCGAGGACTCACATATGATATAAAGGGAGGTCTCACATATGATATAAATATAAAGGGAGGACTCACACACAACTATCATACTACAAATGGCATGACCCTCAGATATAAAGAGAACTGGAGGACTCGCGTCTCCCGAAGGAATATATTGGCAAAATAAAGTTTCAAACGTGTATAAAGTGCAATAATCAGTCACATTGGCTTTCGGCAAGTACCATTCTCGTATGAGAACTTGTTCGTGTAAAAACCACGTAACATTTTTCAAAACGAAATCTATTGGCAAAAAAAACCTGCACTGCGTCATAAGTTTTAGCCAGTCTGAGCCCAAATCGACTATTTAATATCGACTAATTAATGTGCCACATTGCAGGTTTCATAGAAATCTGCACACACAAAAACCCTCTCTAGATTATTGACAAGTTCAGCCCCCAAAAATGAAGACTATTTAACTTATACATGTGTTATGGATTTCCATGGTTAGAACACGTCTGAGATTTTGATATAAAGGCAAATAAAACGTTTCTTTAAATCCTGCTTAGATAAAATTTGCATCCAGTGCATCCACAAAAATTCTGACGGTCTCATGACGAAAACCATGCAACATACATCGGAGGCGAGAGCATTCGATACGCTGACTCGACCTTCGACCTTTCGACTAAGTGGATCCAGCAGGAAACACCAACTACATAGAGATCAAAATCAAAATAATCCAGGGCAGCACCCCCCCGAAAAAAAAAGAAATACCCCCCCCCAAAAAAAACAACAACAACAAATAAACAACGTCTAACCACTCCCTCGTTTGCAGTTAATAGTCATATTTCCATTATTATATATTTTGGATCAGTTGTCATTTAATCAGACTATATCAAGTCGTTCCACATTATCTGTGTGCACTACAACAGCTGTATCCATTGTTCATTCATAAATGACGAAGACCTACAACACCCAGCCAATGAAGTTACTAAATTTAATCATTATGAAGGATTCCGTGCCAATTTTCACTAAACAGTCCAATTCAGGCCTATAAGCAAGGGTCTATCTTCTGTGGAACTATTATCTGCAATTAATATCAACAGTTTTCGTCTCTGTTCTGTCAATCGAAAAACAAACAAAAATAGTTCTCATTATTTCCATGCGCGAAAATGGACGTTACTTTTCAGGGAGTTTAAAAGAAAAATGTATTGGGTAAGATAATGAATCTGATAATAAAATGTACAGAGTTAAACATTTAGTGGAAAAATATCTAGTGGAAGAGAACAAATAGCAGATAAAATCTACTGAGTTTAACAGGATGTAATGAAGTAATAAATGCAGTGGACTAAAATACCGAATTAAGAAACTATCGTGGATAAGAAAAGTATGAAGTTTGAAATATAGTGGACCAATACATGTTGAGGATTATAAAAATGTTGTGGGTAACACAATGAAGAGGTCCACAAAAGTCTACCGTATGTACTCGCTTAGAAAGCGACTTCAACTGCAAACAACACAGATGCTCCGGCAAATCTAGGTCTGTGTTGTTAATTAGGAATAATCAATGGAACAAACAACATAGATATTGCTGACGCATGAGTGGAAAGCTGCATCACCGCAAGGCACGAGTAATGCGTTAAAGGACACACCGTACTAATGGTATGGAAAAATGGGAACCAGCCTGGAAATGGGTGAACATAAAATAGAGTAGATATGGGTTTGGCTGGCCAGGATTGGTTAATAATGTAAGTTATGTTTTAGGAAAAAGAATCTTTTGAGAGCTTATCCTAGTTGTAAGTGAAAAATAATAGAGACATTGTTTTATGGATGGAATTCCAGTCCTTTAACAGTCTTGAGTTTGGAACACTCAGTACTAAAATGAGCACCCGACTCTTTGGTGAGGAATTGAAAGCACATGGTTCAAACACATGCACGTCCAGAAAATGCCGCGGCACATATCCTTTCCTCTACATAGAAGCTGACATCCAGGTTCCATCTATACTGATAAATATAAGTTTAATCATGGGCACTCAGAAATTTTAAGTTATTGAATTTTTAATATCACGGTGTTTGCGTAGGTTTACTATGGAAACTGAATTAGTACCGTGAGTCCTATATACAGTTACAGCAATACGGTGACTCCACATACGCAGGTGCAAATAACATTATTATAATTGCAATCATTTGGTTATATTTGTGGATAACAAGCAAAAGTAATACCGTTTGTAAACCACAGAGTGACTTTCAGTGGGATATTAAACACGTATTCAGAGATATCAACTGTTGCCAAGAAGGGGGAGGGGGAACAAGGTATAGATTTGACTATGTTAGGTGGAGTGTTTTGCACTTTGGTTCATATCTAAGCAATACATATATAAAATGTATACAATTTACCATCTTTAGAGTAATGATAGTAAGCAATATGATATTTCCAAGTTGTGTTTTGAAACATAATGCATCAGATATGATCACTTAGGTCTCTTCCACCATGCTTAATAGGGATGACCTCTCATGACTTTTTGCAGCCCACTAATTTCTTTCAGTGACTGTTTTGAAACTTCATATTTTGCATTTTAAAGGTCTTATGTCTACCTTACTTTAGTTTTCAATTATATGTCTTCTGGGAGGAAGTTAGACAATTTTTGTCATTTAAATCTCTATTTCTGTAATAATACATGTACATATAGATGGACACCTTGACCTTTAACCACTTAATTAAATAATATGACAAGGCTGTAATATATTTCAGTATTAAATTAAAGAGAGATAAATGGTGATACTAAAAATGATGACTCTTATTAGACAGCTTTATTTTAATATTTTTTCTGATTTTCTTAAATAAAGCTCAAATATTTAAATGTTGCCTGAAATGCACCATTGCTCTTTAGGTGAAAATGAACTTGCAATATAATTTAATATTGACTAATGTAATCTTTGACACGCAGAACTATGCACATTGCTTACTTATGTATGGAACTACTATTCCTAGGGCTGTCAAGAAAATCAAGAGTGGATATAGGACACACGGTACTAATGGTATGGAAAATGGGAACCAGGCTTGAAATGGGTGAACATAAAATAGAGTAGATATGGGTTTGGCTGGCCAGGATTGGTTAATAATGTAAGTTATGTTTTAGAAAAAAGAATCTTTTGAGAGCTTATCCTAGTTGCAAGTGAAAAATAATAGAGACATTGTTTTATGGATGGAATTCCAGTCCTTTAACAGTCTTGAGTTTGGAACACTCAGTACTAAATCAGCACCCAACTCTTTGGTGCGGAATTGAAAGCACATGGTTCAAACACATGCAGGTCCAGAAAATGCCGTAGTAGTATAGTGGGGTAGTCTACGGACAATGGGAATTAGCATTACAGACCCCCCCCTTCGGGATAGTATGAGGACACGATTTATACGGACAAAAAAATCACCCTGGGATACTGTGGGGACAATGGGAATTTTGTATAGCGACTAACACACCCTGGGACTGTATAGGGACAATGGGAATTTTGTATAGCGACAAGAGGAATGGAACAGGTAGGGTGACGTCACAGTACTGGACAGTTGCAACAATGTAGCAAGGACCGTGACGTCATGCCACCTGTGTCATTTCTATATAAAGTTTGAATCATTCGCGTTCGTGTTTGTGTATAGCAAGTACCGTGACGTCATGCCACCTGTGTCATTTCTATATAAAGTTTGAATCATTCGCGTTCGTGTTTGTGGATATTATAATATTATACCCAAATTATACAACTGACTAAAAAAATTTTAGATAAGAGAATAATGTTTTTGTGAGTTAAAAGATAAATTATACAATCGAATAAATTTTTTTAGGCAAGAAAGAATAAATATCTTTTCGAGGCAGTGGAGTGGCCCTGAAAAGGGCCTTTGGCTTTCTTCTTTGTCTTCTTCAAAGTTCTTCTATTCCTCCACCAACTTCTTATTTTCTATCCTACGCTTTTTTCTTTTTCTCATTCTTTTCCTCCTCCTGTTTTTCCTTCTCCTCCTCCTCCTTTTCCTGCTTCTTCGTTTTTTCATTTTCTTCTTCCTTTTCTATTTTTTCGTTCCACTCCCTCATCCTCCTTTTGTCTTCTAAATCTGCCTTTTCGTCCTTTTCAATTCTAATCTTCTCATTTAATATCTCCTTTCCTCTCTTTAAATTGTTGATTTCCATAGCCAATCTGTGCGGGCTAGAAGGCCCAAGTTGCATTCTAAGTAGCATCTCCTCCACCATGTCTAGTGTGTCTACCACCTCCTGCAATCTTATCATTCTCTCCATGCTGCTACCCATTTTTTATATTCAGCGTTGAATGGCGCGAATGAGCAAGCAAGCAAGAGGAATTATAGTCGCTTATGCACTGTGTGCTTGTGCGACTTGTTTCAGTCCAAGGCTGGACCTGAGGCCCCTTTCGGGAGTCTCTACCCTAGGCTGGGCGATAGCCCCTCTAGTGAAGCACTCGGCCCAGGTTGGATGCCGCCCCAGGCTGGGCGACATTGCTCCACTAGAGAGGCACTTAGCCCTGTGCTGGGCTTTTAGCCCAAGTGCTGGGCCTTTAGCAGAGCTTTTCCGATAGACCTTCGACCTCTGACATACAGTCCATATCTACACAGCTGGCGAGGAAAGGAGGAAACGAAACCCGGAAAAGGCGCGCAAAAACACCACGGAAGCGCCCCAGGGACAGCCACACAGGGCACACCAAGACCCGCAACCACACGCCCCGACCTAACGGCAAGGTCGGGTTTAATGTCACATCTAGTCCAGTTATGCTAATGGACTTCCTTATACCAATGTTGTGTGAGCCACTCATTCAATTGGTAAAGCAATCGTTGAGTTTAAATTTTGGTGGATTGGGTATTATTGTTGAATTTGAATTTTGCGTACATAGTGTACTTATCCGTTTTCCGAAAGTTTGTACCAATCTGGGGAAGGTTTGCCCTTCCATTTTTATTATCTTAATTTGGTGACTATGTAGGTTTTGTTTTTGACGACGAGGCGGAATCGTAAGGATCACGTTTGTTTTGGTAGCGGGCCTTCATGAACCAAATTGAAGACCCTTGGTTTTTGTCGCGAATGACGAACGCGATGCTTTTATATACTTCAAGCACGGACGTGAACTAAAACATCCCTTACACTCACTTCACATATTATTTACTATCCACACCAACGGACGCGAATGCATAAAACACACACCTATTTACTATCCACACCAACCAAAAACGCGAATGCATAAAACACACCATATTTACTAACGAACGCGAATGCGTAAAACACACACCTATTTACTATCCACATCAGCGGACGCGAATGCATCAAACATACCATATTTACTATACTCACCAAGCGAATGAGAAAGCATAAAACACACACCTATTTACTATCCACACCAAGGAACGCGAACGCATTAAACACATACCTATTTACTATCCACACGAAGGAACGCGAACGCATAAAACACACACCTATTTACTATCCACACCAACGGACGCGAATGCATCAAACATACCATATTTACTATCCTCACCAACGAATGAGAAAGCATAAAACATACACCTATTTACTATCCCCACCAACCAACGCGAATGCATAAAACATACCATATTTACTATCCTCACCAACGGACGAGAATGCATAAAAAACACACCTATTTACTATCCTCAGCAACGAAAACACACCATATTTACTATCCTCACCATCGAACGCGAAAGCATAAAACATACACACTATACTATCCTCA
>JAECUM010020007.1:0-73566 GCA_016617855.1 Megalonaias nervosa
GATAACTATGTTATAAGTAACATACAATACAAATAAAACTACTGATGACATCTGATTACGCGAGTGTAAAAGTACAAAGGCTGAACGTTGATGCTGTCATTTTATTGTGTATGCAAAGCTGTAAGGTCTAAATGAGTAGCTTCTAAGAGAAAATGATGCATATTTAGTATTCCTAGTTAGACCTTGATTATTTAATTATGACAATTGCAATTTTGCAAAACAAACGTATATATCACAAGGCCATAGAATCCTTGAAAAAAATCAGATACTGCCTTACGGTGTTCTCTTTGCATTCTTAGACGTGAATACATTTACGAATAATTCCATCATGTACTCAGAGGATCTCAAATGGGCAATGATTTAATACCGAATTTCTGAAACGAGATGAATAATGTCTAGCCTTTGCAGAGCTAAACCTGGACGTTATTTAACGAGGTTCATAAAGTCAATATTAAATCATTAACCATTTGAGATTATGCTGATCACATAGTTTTTATTTTAGTGGAAATAGGAAAAAAGAAAAAGAAATATTTTCGTTCATTCCGACTGGGACGTTGCGCCTTTCATTTAGTGCAGGTAAACAATAGTTCCTGGCGCTAGTGGCATTTTTTGCACTGTTCTAAAACCAGTCACGTGTATGAATGTTTGAGCAAACATCTCGTGTGAAGGAACATCTGAGCAAATAGGGCCAGAGATGTATACCCCAAAATGGCTTTGTATCTGCAGTTTGATTTTGTTTAAAATATAACAACAATAAAATGCTTTGGTACGTTATATCTATTAAACATAGCTGCCAACGCACTCTTTGCTTATATTGCTACCAGGCGACCTTATCAGAAGACAGCTACTAATATCAGGTTTATCATAGTTCGATGAAATCAAACATCACTCTAGTGCAAAGATGCCATGAGTTCATAGTTTTGTTCGTGTATTTCTGGTCAATTTGAGGCGCTGTAAGTGCTATTATGGTTTCGTATGGAAAGGTGTTGAGACAATAAAGGTCACTATAACACTATTCAGTATTGCTAGCTTTGTTATTATATTTGGATATACCTCGACTATTTCTGCAGGGCTAAATACGCCTCAGATCTATGTCGGCGCAAGAATTTATAGAAAAATCAAACTTTTGTCCGCTGCAAATTTTTCCGCAAAGAAATGAAGTCCAAATCTATAAGGACCACCTTGGCTATTTCTGCGAGTGGATTGACTGTAGGGTTAACGGTGCTATTACGAATAAGATAAACCCAATAGTTCGATTATTGTGTGTCAGTTCTTGTTTCGTAAATAGCCAAAGTCGTTCGAATAGGAACTATCAACAGACATAAATTCATGTATGATCCGTAGGGTGGGCCTGGAAGTTGCGAATGATGCTATTAGTGATTAGATTATTATGATACAATGACGGCAACGGGAATAAGGGCAGTTCCAAAATGGACACTATTCACATCTGAGATTTTCTTTTCTAGCATAGAAAAGGATGAGGAGATTCCTAGCAACTTGAGTCTATTCATTGACACTTTAGATGACGTTATGATGTCATGAACGTAGGCATTCTTTACTGCATTTTTTAGAATTAGAAATAAAACTGGATGTCAACCTTGAAACATGAACCCTTGTTTACAGAAAATGTTTTATCGTAAACTAAACTTTGCATGCTCTTTCAAATTTCGTATATTTTTCAAGCTAATATTCCGTATTTCAAAAGCACATCTTTCTTTTTCCAACATTCATTTCTAATGAGATATAAGAGAAAAATAATACATCTTAATAATAATATTTTAGAAAATATTAATAAAGACGTTTTGATTACGTATGATCCCAAAATTCAACCATAACTGTTATTGAATATAAAAGTGACATATCTTTTTCAGCCGTACATTATTATGCACAGTGGTCTGCACATTAAACCACGCTCATTACTAATACCGCTGACAAAATAAATCAATTAAAGATATCGTTTGATCAACTTATAATGCAATCTGTTGAAAAATATTCGGTAAATAGTATCTGTTAGGATTTTTCTCATTGAATACAAGATGGAAATGTCCAAAGGAGCGCCATACAAATATTGATGGTTCTGAGAGTAAATCGGCACTTTATTATTATTGTTTTGAAGGAGCTTTGTACTGAACATCGTTGTGTTTGGAGTGTGCCAATGTTCATCGTGAAATATTATGGTATGTTGACAATCTTAACTTGCTTGTATTTAGCTCATATTAAACTGATCAGCGTTAAAATATTGTGCGTAGAAATCAAAATGATACAAATCGCTTAATTTATTTTTTAGGCTTTAATTAGATAAAAACAGCGAAGAAAAATATTTTCGTTTGTGAATTTCAAAACACGTCTTGGGGTTCTTTTATTGCAGAAAGTAGGTGGCGTTACCTCTGTAAATGGTTATTTATTTTAATAACTATATAGGAATTCTTCTGAAGAGGTATTTGAAAGGCCATAAAACGCCCCATATTATGTATTGTATATCTATACTTTTTAAACTCATGGAACATGATTTTATTTAATTTTTGTAAATTTTATTCAAGTTTGTATATTTTACAGATCTTTGGTTACACTCTGCCCACGTGACCTGCGTCTGTTACGAGCATAATAAAGTACATAGGATCTATAAACAGATGCTAACGTATCTGTTGACGAGTACTAATAATAGTCTTAATGACGACCTTAGGATAATTTCTCATTGGTTGATGGGGTCTAGACGGTTCAAGAGGAATAAAATAATTTTCCATCGGTTTGGCTAGTTCACGTGAATAGGCGTTTCACAATACAACTAGTAGTAAGTTCAGCCAAGTGGGGTGTATTGTTAAATATAGCCGCAATAGACGATGTATTTAACGAGGAAATTGAGCAATCAGATTCATTCCGATTTTGGAGTCATCCTCATTTCTTGTGTTCCTGTTGTAAATCTGCAGACGTGTTTTATGTTGAACTTAGATATTATTCGAGAGGAAACATTTGTTTAGGCTGTTTAGTGGAAATAGAAAGTAATCATTATTTTGGACTATAATATTATTCTCGAACTGTTGTGAATTATTCGAAGGAGTTCTGGACAATGCCATATTGACAATGTCACGATTCTTACCGGACTTTTCATTTTGTTGGGCATTCACAGAATCTTGGATTCAATTCATAATATTGTAAGTTCCTCTCGCATTTTGATTTATAACATTGACAATTAAAAATTGCACGACAAAACTCACTTTTACCTGAACTAATGGTTAGATTTGCATCAATGAATCGATCAAATTATCTAGACCAGATGTTATCTTGTTCTTTAAACGATAGAATGTAAACGAAGGATTTTTTTCAATACCAAACAGCATCATTTTTGTTGATGAGGTACATCTGATGTCTCAAATGCGGAAATTTAGTTTGCTTTTTCCATGAGTGGAATTTTGAAAGGTCAATCTTGGTAACATACTTTTCGTTTTCAATTTTGTCAATGCAACAATCGATTCTTCGCATTAGAAATGAATCCCTTTTGGTGACACTTTACTTTTACTTTGCTCTATAAAATCATTCTCCAGTAAATATTGAATGTCTTTTCTCAAACTCTCTTGTTTGAGAGGATTCATCTAAAAAGGATGCTGTTTAACAGGTGTAAAATCTACAATCTCAACATAATGATAGATTTTATTTGTTCGTGGTGGAACATCAGGAAACAAGTGCTCATATTCACATAATAGTTCATTATTTTCTTGTGGTTGCAGAGGTGAAAGTTTCAAGTTCACATTGTTTCAAATTTCTGTATTACGAAGATTAGTTAAGCCAGAGACACTACTATCAGATTGTATTCCATCGTTTATATCCACAAGGTGTGGGATATGAAGAAATAAGTTGCGTGAATGATTAACTGGGCTGCTATCTAACACAAAACCAACAACATATTGCTATGACTACCTGTTTCTGTTTCCACCTCCAGTGAGTGTGTGTTAATGATGTAATTTAACTCATTATTTTCCTTTAAATTGTATAAGGACCATACCATGTAGCCCACAAATGATTTTGAGGTATGGGCATGAGAGCCTGAACTCTATCACCAGTTTGAAAACTCCTTTCCTTTGTAATTTTGGGATACCTTAATTTCATTTTAACAGTGGTGTAAGCATTGGTTCTTGCTACTTCACACGCCTTTGACAGTTTATATTGAAGTCAGAGACATATTCAAGAAGATTAATCTTAAACCGTTAATCCTCAAAATTATCTTTTGCCCAAAACCTAATTCAAAAGGACCTGTTGCACAGCACAAAATATATCATAAAAGATTTAAAAGGGATATGTGCTTTTAAAAATATACTTTTTCAACATTGGGTATAAAAATATTTTGCTTGCAGTGTAATTACAAATTAAAGTTATTATTTGTGTCCAAGCGCCACAACTGATCTCTCCAATAGAATGTATTTTATAAAAGCAAATAGACACAATATTACCTATAAATACTCAACTACTCAACAATCAACAGTAGAAAATTAAAATAGAAGATAATCTTTAGAAGCATAAGTTCCTGAAAATATTTATTTTATTTGCAATTACACGCTTAAAATTTTAATCTATTTATCCATTAATTAAATTAATTCGTAGAAGCTAGTATAAACAAATTATACCAAAATCTCGAGAACGATTCACAAAGTCAGCAACCATGCATTTAGCAAGATGTTAAAACGTCATATTTAATCAGTGCTTGCAACACATTCACTTAATAAAGAGTATTTTAAATTCCAACCGTTAACACCCTAATCACACAAATTATAATATTTGTAAATCCAAGTCTGCGATTAGACGTTATAGTTTCCTGTTTAATCAGTGTGTATGACCAAACTATATAATAAAAAGTATTTTCAAATTCCAACATTAAAATATAAACAAAATGTAACCAATAAAGCGACTAGTTAAACACTCTACCCGAGGTCAATAATACAAAAATAAACTATGTACACAGACTTCTTAAAACTAATTAAGGTATTATAATTTGTCATTGAACGACAATTGACTTCAAATGATTGGACAATTACACTTTAAACTTTTGGAACGATTACTCAGTGAACAGATTAGTTTTCTGTCATATGAAAGTTTGGCAAAATCAGTTAAGCTGGGCGGTATGGATGGCAACATCAGGATGATGAATATCATATTGGTATTTGTCTGCCATAGATATACTCGAGTTACTAAAATAGATATACTGGCTTCTTGCTTACTGTTGTCGGAATGCTCCGTACCATCACTTCATGTTCAAGGTTTATTCGAACAAGTGATTCACGAACATATAAGACAATTTAATATAATTTGTAATAATTTTAACATTCCACGAATTCCTGATTAGAAAGGAATCAATTATAAACAATTACTTGATTGGCAATAGTCTTAAGAACAAATAAACAGAGTTGTAAGAAACCTAAACCAGATAATATGATAGCTGCTTACAAAAGACCTCATAATATCGGAGCTTCAACAGTCAAATTATGATGCAAAATGCTCTAAGACAACAATTTATTCCGGGATAATAATACTAATCATCAGATGAAAACATTACTGCAAAATGTTAGTAATATATTTCACATTGAAACGATAAACTAAACTAGGAATGGTACATGTCTGCTAGATAGTGATACAGTGATGAAAACTAGCAACAATATCGAATACAGCATCAATTTTAAATTGTATCAGTTATATTTAATCAAGAAATCTGTACTGTTGTAATTACAGATCTGGTGCAAACTGGAATTCCAGTAGCTGACTATCAGTATGTTGCAATTGGACATAAGATAAATAATAAAAGAAAAAAGGGTGTGGGATATAATAATTATGGAAACGAGAAAGACGAAAATGCTGACGATCTGATAATTCCAGCTAAAATGACGATGATTTTAAAGGCATAGACTGAGAAACATAAACAATCTTTAAAAGTTGTACTATAGATGTAGGCGCTGGTACCTAATCTTTTTGCTCTTTTCTTTTTTAAATGTCTGTTTGTTACTAAATATGAACCATCTAATATAATTTTAAAGAACAAGCGGATTAATGCAAGAATTTGATAAACTTTATTATCAGTCAATACAGAATAGTTTCTTTCCCAGATAATGCAAAAAGCCAGCTTATTAACAATATTGTGCAATTTTGCTGTTGCTTTATTACCAACTGAAAAAAGTCAATATCTTTTATACCGGTTTTAAATTTTGTTACCGAATGCCATTGCATCTGCCATTACTTTCTCAACCAGCACTTGTACTTCCGCCGTCTACCGTTGTTGTTGTTTAGGGCCTTAACGCCGTTTCTGAGAGCAAGATAGGCTATACGTGGCATAACTGGTGAAGGAAGGATCCGGAAAACCCCGGTAAGAAACGTCAACTCACGGGAAGCTACTGGCAGTTTTTTTTTATATACCCCCATTGGCCTAGATTGAGACTCGAACCCACGCGAATAGAGGTGCGATAGCAGTGATCGGACAGGGCGAGCGCTTTTGACCACTCATCTACCCAGGGCCCGGTCACCTACTGTTACATCTATCATAAAATGTTGCTATTGTTAGACGCAAAGTTGTTGATATCATGCCTAGAGCTGGTATAGTTTCTTCTTTACACCTTTTGAATAGTTGTTTTAGTCCTTCACTTAATTATGACTTTTCGTTAACTTTTAACTTAATGTTATTACTATTATTAGGATTTTCTCGAAAGTTATTTTATAAATGTTTTAAATCAATTTTGTTTCCTCTAGATATTTTGCATCCGTTATATCGTCTGATTTTCTTTATATTACTTTGTGTGTTTCTATATCAACACTATTCACATTGCATCTTACTTATATTTCTTATATCAGATCAAATAATAATATTTAAATATTCGTTCGTTTTAATAAGTACTGTTTAAAGCTTTGCTTAATTGTTTTCTTTTTTAATTTTCATCCTTAAATTAAATACTTCTCTTAAATAGTTCTCTTGCATAAATTATAAGTTCTTATAAAATCTGTTTCAATAATTGTATTGCTTTCTGTGTATAACAGTTACCCCTAAAGTCCAAAGTAAATAACTAGAAAATCAAGTTCTCCTTTTTTGTGCAGCAACAGAATTAATTGAATTTTATTTGGCTTACTTCTTAAAGAAATCGCGTTAAGCCTTTGACTATTTCATAGTAACTCAATATTCCGTCGATGATAAATAAATGAACCTTAATTAGTTTATACTGATTTTCATCTATTTATATTCTATGTAATATGTTTTTGTATGCATCAACCATATATGTAACTGGTTGCATAGGAGTTTCAATCAATTATTTTATAAATTATTTAGCAAAGGCTCATTAATTATTGCATTCATAGTTTGATTATCACGGTATACAAGGGGATCAAAGTATTATCAAATGATATGACACAGTTTTAGCAACATTTCAATTGAGCATAAATAGCTTGAAATCAAAAATGAGGTTTTGTAGAGAATAATTAATACGAACAGCCGCTAATGTTCAGAACAAACTGGACGTACAATGAAACAATTGTAGCTCAAAACAATGGGCAGAAAACAAACATAGAAAGCATACGAAAGTTTTGTAAATGCAAGCTTGGCAAAACATATACATCATTGCAGCGCCAGTAATACCAAGAGTAACATTTCCGGTGGGTAAATGTCTTGCAAGGAATAATATAAATGAGGTACAGGCAGAATCGAAATAAGATAATATGAAATGAATGTCGACACAAGAGAATCTCGAAAGGTTGGAATAAAGTTGGAAGAAGCAATGACAGGAAGCTAGTGCTTAGCACTGCACTGTAAATAATAGCAATTTATGACTGCAATGAATTTCGATGATAAACACTCTTAGCTATGTAATAGACACATTTTGGTTCTCTAATAATGGATGTACAAATGTGACTGTAACCATTAAGCACGTTTACTACATTCTTAAATATCTAAAACGAATATCAATATGAAAGAAAACAAATAATACAACACATAATTTATTTACAATTTGTTTAATTAAAAAGTTAGATCTCAAAACACTCTCTACTTTTTTATACTGAGTGTGTTTCATTTCTCTTTAGACGGCATTTTATCATTTTGTGACCTGATATATGCGCCAAATTGTATAATATTTGATGTTTTGCGTTCTTTTATGTACAAATCGAAGTCTTGTTGCGATATTTTATGATTTTCATTGTTGTGGTATTTGAGTTTGTGCTATTTATTACATGTTAGCTATTATCTTCTGAACATTTTAAAACAGTTTTTATTTTTTTGTCTCCATTCCTTACACTATATGCTATAACAAGGCTAAACCTAGAGACAGGGAGGCATAGTAGGATTGAAAGAAATAATAGGTATTGTGAACTATGCCAGACAAATGATGTTTATTTGCTTGAAGATGAATTCCATTCTGTTTGTATCCCCAGCTTAAGACCATATAATGAAGATATACTTCAGGGACGTTTATTATCTCTTTCCGTGTGTAGAAACATTTGTATCCCTAATGAGCAATAGCAATATATTAATTGTAAGAAATCTTTCTTACTACATCAATTTGGCTTTTCGTCTTAGGCAATCTTTGATAACTCAAACTAATGGCGAATAATATACTTAGAGGTAATAACATCTTCATAAAATAATGCACCGATTATTGGAAATTACATATCTATACTCATGATCAACACAATATGTAACTTTTTAAACCATGGCGCACATTATATTTACTTGTATTATATTTTGTAATATGAGCGGGTGGCCTACATTACTGTATAAATTGGGGCCCCGAGTGGCCGAGTGGTCTAAAGCGCTGATCGTTACGGATCACTGCCATCTCACCTCTGTCTGCGTGAGTTCGAGTCCAGGCTCGGCTAACGTGGGTACGTGAGAAAGCCTGCCAGTAGCTTCTCGTGGATCGGTGGTTCTTCCCGCGGTTTTCCAGGGTTCTTCCTCCACCATTAATACTGACCGCCATGTATAGCCTATCTTGTGCTGAAAAATGGCGTTAAACCCTATAACAACAACAACAACAACAACTGTATAAATTATTATTATTATTATTATTACAAGCCTATAAATAGCATTATTTGTTTAACTTAGTAACTATTATTGGTGCTGTATTTTTGGAAAGGTTTTGCTCCGATTTCTTCTATTCTTTTCTCAATTAATTTGTACCACTAAACTTGTATGAATGTTTGTGTTTCAAATTAATTTTAAAACCAGTTCAAGTTAAAAATGTTTGCACTAAAGATGGCGCTGATAAATTTGCAACGTACCTTAAAACCATATTTATGTTAACTGCAAATTTTGCTCCTAAGTAAATGGAACATACGGACAACGACAATGACGAAATTTGTGAGGTTGACAAATTACCATTGAAGGTAACACAAAGTAAAAAAGGTCCACCAGAGACGAATTTGCAAAACAAACTGGACAGCTATAATGTACACAGTTTTGAAATATTAAATACTGTAATGCATATATTTCAAGGAACCTCATAAAACGATTATGTGCAGTATTACACATTAGAGAAAGATAATGTTTGTACCTGATTTAATCAAAGCAGTATATATAAACTCTTTTGATTATTTTCTCATCGTCTGTGAAAAATTTACGAACAGTAAGACCTACACAAGAAATTTACTTTTAATAGATGTTAATAGAATTGTCATAGATAAGTAGTATTTACCGTGGTGGTGGTGTTATAACTTATTCGTGATAAACGATTTTGATACTTTCAAAAACAGCATATTATTTCCTGAAATTATTTTCAATAACAATTACTACTTTTGACGACCTTCAAGGAAAATGCAACATTTTACTTAGGTCTAATAAGAGGGATCTCATAATAAAATCCATTTGAAGAAATTGGTCGTCTTAAAAAGCAGTAGATTTATCAAAATGGAAGAATATATTGATATTAAAGACTTGTCTTATAATTTATTTCAGAAAGTATGAGAAATGGATGAAGAAGAAAAGCAGTTCCAAGAAAAATTCCTTAGATTACCGTCATCATTTACCCTTGAAATTGAAGACCTTACCAAAAGCAAGCAAATAGAGTTAAACAAGAAAAAGCTAGAGCACAAGTGTGCGGCTAATGAATTTGAATCGAATACAGAGACGACGAGAGTTTATAATTTGCTTTGTTTTTTATACTGGAAGGCTGATGAAAGAGATAAAGCATACGAATATAACAGTAAAGTTTTGGAGCTGGAGAAAAATAATATTGTCTCGCTTTGCAATCGAGTTTGGATGCGACGAAAAGATGGCCAATTGACTGAAGCGAATGAATATCTGACTGAGGTGGAGATCTTGGCGGAGTCTAATAAAAATCTTCTACTGCAAGGAAAAGCAGAAATAGCTTACTCCTATTCTGTTTTCGGTCCAGGCTATTTCTCGCGGTCAGTAGATATGTACAATCAGTTACTTGGTGAAGCAGGTGACACAGATATTGGTGCGAAGGATGTGCAGCTTTGGAAGCTAGACTTGGGAATTATTTATAGGAAATATTGCAATCCCGCAAACATGCTGCCTAAACAAGATTGGAAAGAGAGAAACATAGATGAGTTCGTTAAAAAAGCTGCTTCACTGTTTTTTGATACGGCTAGTTCTAATTGTCCAGCTAGATGGAAAGGAAGGTGTTATGCGTCGCTCGCGGAGCTTTCATATTCCATATACACTGGAGTAACAGTTACAAGAAGTCAAGGAGAGTTGTTTCCAAAGGAAATTGCAGACAAAGACGTCGAATATTTTCTTGATTCGGCTCTTGAATCATTTATGGAAGATTCGCATGTTCTTAAAGTATGTGGAAAACATTTTAAATACTTGCAGAAACTAGACAAAGCAGAAGAAGTAATAAGGAAATCCCTAAGCATTAGAGAAACTTCCTATGGTCATCACCATCTGGCTCTTGTCTTAACGAAAAAATTGAAAGGCAAAATTCTTAAAGAAAGAAGAAGATGCGGAGAAAATAATATAAAGGTGAGCTCCTCAAGCAACGCCTATGTAAGGAATGATATATCCGTATGTAATGGACAATCGCAACTGGGGAGAGAGAGAAAAATACCCGGTTTGAATTCTAGAGAGAATGACAATACCTATTCAAATCAATCCTTCCGGATGAGTAATGAAAATGGAAACTGTAGGAAGAAATCTGAAAATAGCGGTGTGGAGAAAGTGGTAACAGATACATCGCAGGATGAACATTGCGAGCAGCAAGAACAGTTATCTAAGGAGCGTTATCTTCGAATTAACACCGATAAACCTCAAATGCCACGAGGAAGATACCAAACTATGAAGAAGGCGCAAGCAAAGGGTTGTAGTGGCTTGTTTAGTATACCGGATTCTGAAAAGAAGGCTGTGAAAGAAATTATGGATCATTTGGATAAAGCTATCGAATTCGGCAATGAATGGGCTTCTTTGGACAAGGGCATATTGCTTCGGCAGGTAAACGAGCCTCAGAGGGCGTTTGATACATTTGTGCGGACTTTAGAATTGAAAGTATTAAGCACAACGATGATAACTGTGTCTTGTTATGAAAATATGGGTGCATGTTGCAGAGATATTGCGAAGAATGAAGTAGATCCAGAGAAGAAGAGAAAATTGGACTCAGATGCTATTAAATTTTTTCGAAAAGCAATAGAAACCCTAGCATATAAAGCTAGTAAACAACTAGACAACTTGAAAGATGCATGGATGGCATATCCAACCCTAAAAGACATGTTTCAGCCACAAGAGAGAAATATTGGAAAGCTGAGAGAACTTGTTGAGCTCAGCAAAATGCTCAAACTATATGGTGAAACCCATGATTTCATTAAACAAATTAAAGAAATGAATGAGGAACAGGTCAAAGACCCTCAAATAATTAGTGGAGAAATTCAAATTTTATTGGCAAAAAGACAGTTTGAAGAAGCGGCAGTTTTGTTAGACCTGCAAAAATGTACAAATGAAAAGGACAAAATGGATAAAGAGTTTTGCAAGTTGGTATACCTTGAATGTGCTTTTCATTTGGCAAAAGAGAACGAGAAAGAAAACTCAGGTCAGAGATTTCAACAAGCATTTGTCGTTGACCTTGCGGACCATCAAAGAAAAGAGAGCATGTTGGACCTATTTCTCCTTTATGACGAGGAAACATACGCCAGTCATAATGGAAACCCAAGTTCTGCTGTCCTTCTGGCAAAGAAATTGGCGGATTTTGTGTCTATCGCAACCATCTAATAAAGCAAGCACAAAATATGAGATAGTAATGCCATGGATCAGTAGTCCCCAAACATTTCGAGTATGAGGATCCCGTCTTAACTTCAAAATATATTTTGCATACCCCTACATGCTAATAGGCATACCTTTAGGATGCTTTGGCTTGGAACAACCCGAGGGCCTCTCCGAGAGTCCACGGCCAACAAGTTGGCAGCTACTGCCATAGTTAATATCCTTTCGGTGATACACACGAAACATTTACTGACAGGAAGTCTAGTTAGAGCCATGGTGGGTTGCATTAACTCGATTTAATAGTTATTATACTAAACAACTAGTGACGATTGGCACAGTACAGGTACTAATTTGCTATATTTTTGTCTAACACGTGTTTAGAAAACAGAAATCAACTTGCTTCTGTGTAAAGTATACTTTATAGATGGGAAACAAATCTTTAACTTATGTTACTTGCCATCAAACTGTAATTTTCTTTTAATTCAGTCACAAAAAAAATAGTATAAAAGATATCTTTATATTAGGAAACTTTTTAAAGAACGTTAGGCTGGATTTGATGATTTGTTAATCGTGTGCAACACAATAAGATATAAAACGTTCACTTGAATATATATCGTTTTTTTACAAAAAAAAGTTTACCCATCTTCGAGGCCACTTTTTTTACTCCTCGCGCAGTTCCTTTCTTTCTCTTGGGATAGATGGGTTCTCTAAATAACACTGTATAACATGTGCAGACAAGAATTCTTTGTTCGTTTGATCCTTCATTGGCATAGTTATTAGATTTATTGTGTATCTGGCGAATAGGTATAATGGTGCACATTGCACAACATACATTAATGATACTGGATGTGAACGAGAAATGTTTTTGAAATCAGTTACACCATATGCGTCTCTCTCTCTCTCTCTCTCTCTCTCTCTCTCTCTCTCTCTCTCTCTCTCTCTCTCTATATATATATATATATATATATATATATATATATGTATAACAACTCTATATATATATATATATATATATATATATATATATATATACACATACATACATACCTTGGTATTTTGATATAATTAAAGTGAATCGTGAGTTAAAAAGTTTACATGCTTTCAGTTCGCTTATATCTTTGTCAATGTTTATACATTTAATAAAGGAATTGTACGATCCTTTTACTTTAATTAATATCTCTTTTATCTTACAGCCTGTACTGATTCCACAAATTTAAGCAGGTAATTTCTCGGAGCATGTTTAATATAGATTATATTTCTATACGTATTCTTTTTCATAAACTATATGTTCATATGCTGTTTTTCAGAAACCTAGGCCTGATATGTAATTCAAGTTTGGAACCATTATAAATGACACTGTGATAGATTCTAAATATTATAATTTAGATGTTTCAGATATTTCTGTTAGAAGTAGGTTTTGTGATTTTAGTTGTGAAATACATATAGCCTCTTTCCTAGCGCAAAAATGTTCCAACACTTTTGACACTTTTACGATTGCGTATCCTGTGCTTTCAATTTGAACTCTTGATAAAATGCAACTTAAAATGTGAAAATACAACATCCTACTAGCATTAACACAATTTCTAAATGTTTCTGCTTTAGTTTTGTATAGTTATAATTATCACATAGTCGGTCACTTCGCCTACAATGTGTGTGCAGTTTCATATTTTTGATATTATACGTGTGAACATATCACTTTATGTGATTCTGATTGGTCCAAATAAGCCCATGAAATTATTGTGCAGTATTCTCTTTACTGATTGGCTGGGATCGTGGGAAAACGTTTTTAACCCCGCCTTCTGGAATGTTTTCTTTTGAATGAACATTTTTTGGCGGCCATTTTTTAACTCGACTCGCGAAAGGAAATTGAGGAAAAATTATCTCTGCTGTCTGAATATGGATATGTTACCCCCACAGGGGTTTGTTATGTCATGTTTAACAATATCATCATAAGAAAAATGGCGTAAAACTACAAGAAGAAGTAAAACTAAGGGTATTACTTATTTGATAGCGGGTGTCGGGGGGGGGAGGGGGGCGGTATATATGTAACATAGATATAGAATCCACCGTATATACAAGCGTGGTTTAAATGTTAACTTAAAGAAGTAAATAAACTCACCTCTGTTCACATAAGAATCTGGACCTAAATGGGTATCCTAACTGACAGAACTTTATCCAACCACAGCATCTTTACGCAGTATATATGGGATGCAAATCCGACTCGAATGGAAATTTGTTTACGTCTTCTGTACAGTCTATTGTTCCAAATCAAATACTGCAAATATCAGGTCACAAATGCATTGCAGTAAATGTGGGTATTTTTGCATCCAGTAATCCTATTTCACATGAAAATCGCAACAATGTAACGTTTAGTTCTGAAAGTGACATTTTAGGGTAAACATGTACTCTACTGTAGGCCTACTGTACTGTGTACCGTATCAAACAATGTGGCAGCATCACATCGCATTGATCATTCTGTTTTGAAAAATGATTTTGTCGTTATAGAATGTTCTGTTTATTTGGATGGAAGCTTTTTCTTTGATTTATAGTTTGTAAAAAAAACTACAATCTACTTTTACCAGTTCAACTTTGTTTGGAACTGTATTTTATGCACAACAAATGAAAGGTGCACCGTCTGTCAGAATTTACGAAATTATTCTTTCTTCTTTCTATCTACATAATTTCCACTGAAATGAAAACTGTGATAAAAAGAATCTCAAATGGGTAATGATTTAATATTAAATTTATGAAACTCGTTGAATAATGTCCGCTTTTGCTCGCCAAGGCTCGCAAAAGCTGGACATTACTCAACTCGTTTCATAAATTCAATATTAAATCATTACCCATTTGAGATCCTCTCTCTATATATATATCATGCTGATAGTTACCTCTGACTTAAGAAAGGCTACGATTTATTAGAGAGAACGTGTTGCCAAGGATGTCGATGCTGAAATACAATTAAAAATATAAGACATTAGTGTTCAGAGTTCATGGCATATGACAAAGCAAAATAAAAAAAAAAATAATGGTAACGTATCAGAATTCATGGTATGCGATTGGTCCAATAAAATCTCTTGATGACCGTATAAATCAAGATGTTTTGTAATGATTCGAATTTGACTATGAAAATGAAACCCATGTTTGACGACAAGTGTTAAATGCGTGTAGCATTTAAAGTATAGGTGTACAGTCACACCTGGTTCCTCAATTAAAATGACAAATATTTGCTTGATGGTAATAATTGGAAATAATATACATAATGATATATGTCATTTAATGTTTTTATCGTCTGTGAATAGCAATAAATTGATATCGTTTTCCCGGTGGTGGCGGAAACGGTTTCAAATTAACTTTTCTGAAATGCATGAATCCTCTGCATTATTTGCTGTATTTAAATGAAACTACAGTACAATATTCCTCTATGCCTAGAAAATGTACTCTGATATATCAGGATTACATGTGTCTCACTGCGTCAACAGGAAGCTATGGCAACACAGAGACGCTCGCAGTAACATTCATCACAACACGTGTCGTATATATTATTCTAGAGGACATTTGATTTATTACGTGGTGATTACTATGTGGTTCATTATGTGCTCAAACAATTGAACTATTTTTCTTCTGGTTTGACATACTTTTATAGATTACATTTTTGTATTCGCTTTGTATTTTAGTATGCACGAATGACATTTTGCATTTAATGTGCTTTTAATTTATATATGACACTGGTCCCATCTGTATAGTATTAAAGAAATCATTATTATAATGAGTATGAAAAGCATATTTAGAGCAAGATTTACTATATCGAAGGCATAGACTGAATGCTGCCAGCGTGTGTGTGTGTGTGTGTGTGTGTGTGTGTGTGTGTCTGTGTGTGTGTTACATGTTAGGTAAATGAATTTTAATTGTATTTGTCCAAATCTAAAAATGTTGTTGGGTTCTTTGTCACCAAATGTAAAATTTAAATGTCTCAAGCTCAAACAACACATTTTATTAATATCTACTATGAACACTTTCTAATTTGTCTAATCAGTATTATATTTTGAAGGAACTGGCTTTTATTTGAGGCATCGTTTTAGTTTATTCAGTAAACGTGAAGAGTTAATTAAAACAATATAAGTCTGCCTCTAGTTATGCTCTCAAAAATGTTAAGGTTGACTATATAAATAGCAATATTCTTTTTGTGGAAAAGGTGGCTGTTATTTTATGCATTCGTTAATTCCATGAATCTATAGCTGACAAATATTCCTTTGCTATTACTTTTGTAATAAACAGTCGCACTGATATATGATCCTTTTCAATTACGATTTTACCATAAATTCCAGTTTTATACATTTTTCCTTCCATGCTCACTAAACAGAAATTATTATTTATTCGTGTTTATTTGCTTCAATCTTCACTGTTGTATGTACTAGTATATCTATATATTCTAATTTATTGTAATGTTTGTAATCTTATATAGATTTACTTACTATGATAACATTCAATTTTCTTATATTTTCACTCCTGAGTCTATATTTTTAATTCTCAGAAGTAATATATTCTGAAATGTCATTAGCTTTTGAGACGTTTATCATAACTCTGATAGATTTTTAAAATAAGAATTTAGTTACGTAATGTTTTCAGTGTATTTATATGTGTGCTGATTTAATTAATTGTTTTTGTTTCATTTACGACATGACATATGAGTATGACACTATTCTATTACTTAATGATTTTCATATCAACATCATTTCATATTCATAAAGAAATTATAGATTTCAGCAAAAGTTATAATATCTGAATTTAAGATTCAGGCCTGTACAATTAATCTGATACACTAAAACTAAATCTGACTTGTAACTATTCCAACAAATGTCTTTGCGTATTCTAGAATGTTCAGTTTAACCCTTAACAGCAAAATATTTTTGAATGTTGATTTTGACTGTTCACATTGACTTGAAATGGCGAAGTCCATTGTTTGTTTACAATATAAAACAAGTTCAGAACAATTTTAGACAGGCGACTTTTAAAGTTTAAACAGTGCATTGTGGATAAATATTCCGGTAATACTATGTTCATGAAGACAACAACGAGCATACAATGATTGTATATAAATAGTTTTTATATCCATATATGTCAGAATTCGAAGTGTTTTGCCTGTGTCAGCAAGAACCTATATCATTGTAAAGGCATTTACATGAGAAAAACTACGTTTAATTGAACACTCTCTGTGTATGTTTTATCCAAGAGAGTTTGATGACAGATTAACTCTTTTTTAATTTGTGAAACATTTTGCGGTTACCACCGAAATGTTTTTGTACTAGGTTTAATATAGATCATTCACAGATATAGGTTTTTGCTTTACCAAACACATAACGTTATCAAATTCTTATAAAAATGGGAAATTCCATTTAATATTTCAAAATGCTTTTATTTATACCCAAGTTCCATTTCATCATGATGATAAAGCATACGAAAAGCATTTCAAAACAACTTAACTTTACAACAAGGTGCTTGTAACATCTATACGAATTTGACCCATGAACAAGCAACGGCATTGCTATAGACTCTTCTTCTGTTACTTTTCTACCATTTTCTCTTTTTTTCTGTCATTGTTATTTCTATACTCATTTAATAGGTTATTCTTTCTACATATTTGTCTGATTTGTTCTTCATTGTTATATTAATATACATGTTTATATAGTTCATTGACTGTATTTATTATTTGTACTATTATAAATATTACATAATATAATTCAATTTCTTTTCAACTGTGCAAAACTATATTAGTTGACAAATGTATTAGAGCATGCTTATCATTAATTTAATACGTCTACATGATCCATCAGATTCAATATGTCTAAATGCTTTATCTCTTAGTCGATGTTTATTGAAATATTATTGACATTTCGGACTTTTCACTGACAGGTCTGCAACAGATTTAAAATATAATACCCTAGTTAAGCAGAATATATCTTTTCAATGCATGTTTTCGTGTGCTTTTAGGAGTCTTTTTCGTACAATATAGCTTTTCTCATCGCCAAAAAATGTTTATTCTTATCACATGACATTGGTACTAATATATTCAATTCCAATATCTGTAGAAATATAATTTCCTATTCTCAGAAGAGTCCTGGATTTCATCAATAGTTCAAAAATCTTGATTTAAGCTTTACTGAGGATTCGATGATTATTATAGGTTGATATATACGTATTACTTCTAAGTGACCAATCAAATGTCTTGTATCCATAATTATTTGTAAAATAAGTTTTCTTTTTGTATATAAAAAACAGCCATTTATTGCCACATGATTAATACCCCGTTCTACGCTTTCTGGCAGAGACAAATGTGACCTATTATTAATTGTGTAAAGACGATATTGTCCTTTTATAGAGATGCTTGCTGAGTAATTGTCACGTTTATCATGTGCATTTCCTCTTATTAAATTTGCTTATAATTTTTTCTCACAGTCCAGAATTCGTAAATAATTTCTCTTTTTTCTCTAATTGCTTCGTCCCGGGTAGTAAATAGTCAAAAATACCTATTTATGTCGGATCCAGCAAAAACGGACAGTTGTAGGATTTCAACAACTCCAAATAAAATAAGCAATGCAAATAGTAGCTAAAGTAAAAAGCGATGGTTCTTATTAATAGATAGTTTACAGTTTCTCCCAAAGCATTGAATGAATGATCCCCTACTTCACTGTCAACCAAGGCAGTTTAGTTGTTTAGAAAAGAAAGAGTTGTATCAGTTTTGCTTGTTACTCGCAAATTGCAAATTACATCGGGCGTTTCTGATGACAAGTTGAATGCTAGAAAATATTATGGATGTACAATCAATGCAAAAATAAAAAGAAAGTAACTCCTGTAATGTTTTCCTTCTCTTTTTTCAATGAAGAAATATTTAAAGCAAAGAAAAATGTTAATTACTGGGCCTATACTTGATGGATTTAGTTTAACTACCACACCGTGAGAGATAAAATATATATGCAAGGAGCATTAGTTTATAGGTGTCAAACCCAATTATCTAGCTATTGTAGGAAATAGTCTCTGACAGTCATATCACTTATTACCTTAACCCCAAAAGTCCATAGCTGCAGTGGTCGATTGCTTTAACTGGCAAGACATAATTTTCAGTCATGCTTCTTTCTTCTGCAATCTTGTTGTCCTAGTAATGAAGAATTTTGAGTGGAAATGTAAATTTTTCATCTTAATAATAATAATAATAATAATAATAATAATAATAACAATAGATCAAGTTTTGACAGAATACATGCTTACATATTGTGAATAAAGAACATATTTCATCAAGCGGGTAAAAATGCTTACGCTTGTTTTACACAAGAGATGAAATATATCCGTAATTCATGAGCGGCAAGCAGATGGGTACAAATGTAAGATTACGGACACAAGGGGAATTTAACATTCCGCTTCCATTTGTTTTCAATATGACACTCGCAGGTACACTTGGCGGTACTTAATGTTATATTAGTCAATAGGTTTCACATTAGTATGATACAGTGAGTACAAGACGGGTGGTAACGATAAAGCTCAATATCAATTTCCATTCGTTCTTATATATTCGTTTACAAAACGGATGCTATGATTACATATGTATTGTTAAAAATTAACATCAAATCTTTCTTGGTACACATATATGCTATTATTATTATTATTATTATTATTATTATTTCTTTGCGATATTAGGTCAAAAACAAATTAATAGAAGGAAGCGGAACCAACAAATTTTGTTAACTTAATATTTTAATTATCAAAGTTATAAAATGAAAATTGAAGAGCGACTTACAGTATTATGAAATAAATCCTAAATAACCTTAACAATTCTAAATAAGTCGAAAAGAAAAGAGTGGTCCGAATGAATTCCAGATCTTCAAGTGTGCTAGTCGGCCAACAGTTTTGGTATCACAATGGCATTGTCAATAACTCCTTTGAATAAATTCACAATAATCCGAGAATAATATTTTACTCAAGAGTAACATGATCACTTTGTAAATCCAATGAATAATGCAATCAAATTTTTCCTCTCAAATTATATCTCAACACAGCACTAAACACATCTGCTGACTGATATTAAAACAAGATATTAAATAAGAATAATATGACTTAATTGTTCACTCCTTATATATATATATATATATATATATATATATATATATATATATATATATATATATATATATATAAGAGGGCAATCATTACATTGCCGATAAGGATCATGTTTGAACTTAAAACCTTAAAGCGTGGCACAAGAATTTGAAGCATCAATAGACGGCAAATTTGCACAACTCACAAATCTGTGTTCTGAAGAAATAAACCTATACTACTTGATCACCATCTTCAACACGGTAGTAATAGGCATAGCCAGCGAGATCAGTGGCAAGCATCATGGATAAAAAAGACCTATCCTCGACTTCTTTGATGTGATGAGAAAACTGAGGAGGACGCGAGGAGACCTTGATGTAGCAGAATAATACAGTGATATTAACAACAGGTTTAAGACGAGCTTAAAGAAAGCGAAGGATAGCTGGATAGAGGACCAATGTTAGACAGTCGAGAAAAGTCAGAACCAGAATAACAGTAAAAAGGCATACCAGTTGGTGAGAGGCCTGATAGCAGAAAAACAGGGGAGATCTACTAGGATCAAAGCTAAGGCTGGTAAGAGTCTCACAGAAGATCAAGAGATTCTGAACAAGGTACGTAATACTGTTCAGAGATATATAACCAGGAGACTTCTGGAGACCAAGCTGTACTAAACTGCCCACTGGGCATAACAGAGGTTGACTACCTGATCCTCCATAAAGACGTAGAGGCTGAAGTAAAGGTACTAAAGAAAGGGAAGTCAGCTTGAATAGACAATATATTGGCAGAACTTGTTCAAGCATGCGGAACCTCCATGATAGATGTCCTCACAACAATCTGCAACAAATTCTGACAAACAGGAAAATGACCCACCCTATTTATCAAGTGTCTGTTCATCATTCTTCCTAAGAAAGGGAAATATGTAACTATGCCATAAGTACTGAACAATCATCCCCATCATTCACCCAGGCAAGGGTATGCTTAAGATCATCCTCAGCAGACTGCAACCCCAAGCAAAGCCCATCAATGTTGAAGAACAGACGGCCTTCAGAGCAGGACGTAGCAATATAGAACAGATCTCCAATCTTAGAATCCTCTGTGAAGATTATCTGTAGCATCAACAGGACCTCTATCATGTTTTCAATGACTTCAAGAAGGCTATCGAGGGGTATGGCATCCAGCCTTATTGGTCACCACGGGGATATACAACATAAACTCGAAACTAACGAACACCATAGAAAACCTGTACGACAAGGCGACTAGAGCAGTTCTCGTCAATGGCAACATAAGAGATTGGTTCCAAACTACAGTAGGAGTCAGACAGTGGTACCTTACCTCACCCATTCTCTTCAACATCTACCTGGAAAGGATCATGTCAGATGCATTAGAAGACCATCGAGGTAGCGTCAGAGTTTGCTGCAGAACAGTCATCAACCTACGCCTCGCTGATAACATCGATGGCTTAGAGGAGATGAACAAGGCCTAGAAACCTTAGTGAACCGTCTCAACCAAGCATTACTAAGGTAGGGTATGGAGACCAGCACTGAAAAGACAATACTAATAACAAACACCCCGAAAGGCCTCAGAAAATGAAATATGAGTGAAGTTACAGAAGCTGGGCACAGTGACAAGCTTCAGGTATCTAGGTGCAAAAATCTTTGATGAAGGTTCAAAACCCGAGGTTCTTTCCAGGATTGTGTAGACTACAACTGCACTAGCTAGGCTGAAACCTATTTGGAAGGACAATAACATCACGCTTTTATCCAAGCTCAAGGTTATGTGCTTCCTCGTCATTTCCATATTCATCTATGCATGTGAGACATGGACCCTGACAGCAGAAATACAGAGCTGAGCCACATAGAATCAAGAATGGCAGAAACCTATCTATTTATGTATGCATCATTGACACAGCGTACATACTATACATATATTTTATTTATATCACATACAAATACACATATTTTCTCTTTGAGCTGAGTTAAGATATGCTCCGGGCAACTGTGTATTGACCGAGTGAATGAACTCACATCCCTGCCGAGTGTGTCCCCTACAAAATGTAGTTCTATGCCTTTTGTTGTTGGTCACAATCACCTTTGCAAATTGATAAGTCGTGTTCTATTTGAGTTTCTATTTTTATTCACATTGATTAAATACATATAAGACACGTATGATTTAAACATGAAAGATGGTTCTTATGAAGAAAGTAGAACACTACAAACAAGGTTAACTCCTTGTACAATGAACGATCAGGCATTAACGAACTGGCGTATGGAAATTAGTGTAAATAGAATCAAAGCGAAATGACGAACTAACAAGAGGTGATTAAAATATTTTAATATATTTACGGTTGATCTAAGTCATTATTCTGCTTTAATTAACATTACTACTGACCATATAATTCTCTCTGTCTCTCATTTTTTCGTTTGAACGGCTTGACTTAAATTTACCATCATTCATAGGTCCAGAGACATCGTCGTATGGCACAAGCGAAAATCCCCTACGCTAATATTTTCACTGATTTTCGCCCATATCTAGCTACGATGGTCAAGAGAGAGAGAGAGAGAGAGAGAGAAAGAGAGAGCGGCCTATTGGACATTTTCATATTTAATTAATAATAATCGATTTTTAGAACAAGAACAACAACAAAGCATTCAATGCGTTACAGTACATGTGCCTCGTAACCGATAAATTTAATGTATAGTGTCGACAGTTTCTTGCAACTTTGTATCATTGATATTATGAACACTGTAGGCAGATCCCAAGCAAAGTGTAAACATACCGTTAAGGCGAACTATATTCTTGTAGGTTACTTGGTGCAAGTTCAGTTTTAAGGTTTTCATCCAATCCAAATTGTTTTTCTGTCTCACTCTAGATTTCTGAGTATTTTGTCCATTATGCATGAGAGGGGAGAGGGGAACGGAAAAAAAGAAAGGATTGCGATGAAATTGATTACCGTGTTAAATTCCTTTACAAAACGGGGTCTATTAATACTTTTTATCGTTATTTTCATACATCATTACTGATTAATGAGTGGAAATTCATCACTGATCTATAGGCCTGCAGTTGAAAAAATGTTTATATCTTTGTATTATTGAGCCATGGGCGGACCACAATTTAATATACCAATAGTATTGGTATATCAAATTGCTTTATACCAACACTTTAAAAGCCATGTTATATATATATATATATATATATATATATATATATATATATATATATATATATATATATATATATATGGTGTTTTTTGTTACTGTTTTGTTTATCTGACATAAGATTTAATGTCGCTGATAGATGTTTGAGTATATAGAGTAAAACCACTCCTACCACTTCCGTGGATGTTTGTGTTTATGCATTAGCACTCCTATCCTGTTCAGGGGTGGGAGTTTGCTTTCCTATGTTTTAGCACTTGTACTAATTTCTCTCCTTCCTCTGACAGTATTTAAGTATACTTGTATACAAATTGTGTAACCTCTCTCATCACTTTGATGGATATTTGTGTTTATAGCTAACGACTGCTATCCTGCTTGTATGTTTGTAGATGTGTCAGCACACTCTTACCCTTCTCGTTGGTTAGTAAGTTTGGGCGATAGTTAATCAAACCGTGTATTGCTTAGAAACTGTGGATGATGATCAGTAAATATAGCTTTAAGATTAACATTCCCCTTGTACTCATAGTGTCATAATTGTACCAACACCATTCAAAAACCGTAGCAGTGTACACATAGTGTTTATTTTAATGATAAAATTAAACATAAGATTTCTGTTTCTACGTATGAATTTGTTTAGAGATATGACACTTTTTGTAACGTGAATAGTGTTGGTAAACAGCTGACATGATATTTCTTTTGCATATATTTTTATTTTATTTTCAGTTTCAGACGGAGTACAAATATGACACTTTGGATATTTTGGAGATGTTAATGCTATAATTACTTGTAATTGCCATTGCCACATTTTCTAACCAATACGCCGTTTTGACTGACAAGCACCTTCACTAAGACACTTTTGATTGACAAACACCTGAACTTATCTACCAATGTGCCGTTTGACTAGCTATTACCCACACTTATTACCCAAAGAAAACGGTAAGAGTATTATTAGCACATGCGCAAATATACAATCAAGGTAGGATTGCTAACACATGAACGCAATAATTCATGAAAATGGCAGGAGTCGTTACAGACTATAAAAACAAATATACTTAGATATTATCAGAAACAAGACATGAACTGTGATACACACTATGCATACAAAGATCTATAAAGGAGTTCAAGTTCTAATTATGCAAGACAAAACCCGAAGACATAAACACATAAAGCAAATATTGCAACAACTGAGTAGTATATCCGTTTCTGAGAGAAACTGGTAGCAAGAGATGGCAAGAGATTTAATAATCTTGATGAAAAATTACAACATCAAACATAACATGTATGAAGGGGAATTTTTATGATATTTCCGCATGAGATTGAGTTATGAACATAAATGTAAATTTTCATTTCACATGAAGAAAGATGACACAGTATATGTTTAAATAACAATATTTATATGAAGTGTTGTTGTTGTTATTATTATTATTATTATTATTATTATTATTATTATTATTATTATTATTATTATCAACATAGAAAGTATTTTAATTTTGCATATGCAATTTTGTTTTGTTTTTGTACCAATTACTCACATTTCATCTATTTATACTGTATCTTTTCGTCACCTGTCATTTGATGATCATTACATCTGAAGAGAATGGTTTTAGTTTTGATTTAAGATGTAAAATCCCTTTCAGATATTCAATATAACCTCACCGAATATGACCACCTAATGAAATTTAATTTCTATATTTTACTTATGACAAGTATGTGTATCAGGAAAAGAAAATTAGTTCGAATCCTCGACTTCCCGCATCCGAGGCGGACGCTCTAACTACTAGGTCACCACAGCGATCATGTCAAAATTTAGGGCTTGTTACATTACTTCTGTGAATCTCATGACGTGCATACAGTATGTGTATTATGTGGACGGTTATGATTTAGATACCCACAGGACGTATAAGAATTTCAAGGATGTTTCATGGATGTCCCACTTCTCTGCCACAAAGAGACCTGAGAATTTGTTTCTCTGAGTCGACAATAGTAGAGTTGTATGAAAACATCTTTCCAACTACGCCAGAGTATGGAAAATCGTGGATTCTAACTGATAGAAATGTGAGAACGCGACACTGATCGAAGTTTGAAAACATATTCAGAATATCGAATCTCGAAGATAACGAATCAACGCTGAAGGACTGTACAACGTTGACAAATCTTCAGGGGAACAATAGAATGTATGTTTATTGTATTTTTCGGTGTGAAAATATGATCAATTTGCGATCGACAACTATGACATCTTGACAGAACAGGTCGACTTCGAACATGTTCGCCAACGCAAAGGATTTCATCAAATGTAAAGTTCTTCCACTGAAAAAATTGGACCATCCTGTGTTACATCCTCATTGTCACAGAAAACTGATGTTTCATGCATGTGCTATTTGTGCTGGGACTTGAAATCAAGCTTGTCTTCACCATGATCAACAACGCACTTAACATGAATACGGGTGGGTGTCGAATCGTTTCATGCTCACGATAGAGGATGCCGCTTGTACAAATATACTAACTGTGGCACTTTCCTACCAAAGAAGAAGGACAACTGAACAATAATTCGAATCTATAGATATTTATGTGGCCAAGTCAGCGAATTTCTGAAGCAAGAAACTAAAGGTTATCCTTTCTGGCGTCACAAATCAGACGACAAAGAAAAATTCAAACAGAACGAAAGGATATGGAGGTAATTTACTGGAAATAGACCTGAATATATAAAATAGTAGATTAACAGTTATTAACTTGAATGACTCTAATTATGATGATATTAACATTTTCGACAGAGTTGAAGAAATAATTGAAGAGTTTAATAAGCCAGTCTATATGTTATATGGTAATCTCAATTCATTGCTGGATCCAACTTTTGATTTTCAAGGGTTTATGTCTGTCTATAATCCAAACGCTGGAGAACGAATAATTCAACTCATGAAGGATCGTTATATGGGAAACTATTAGTAAGTACTTAATTGACATCTACGAAGATGCATTTGGAGCAGGAAAAATCCGATAAACAAGCTAGATTATCTTACCTTATTTGTAGTGTTTAACAAACTTAGTAAATGACATGATAAAAAATAACACCAGATTACAGGTCACATTACTTGATTACAAGCCTTGAACAAAAACTTAATAACTTTACACAGGGAAAAGTATTCGGCGATTCTAATTAAAGACTTTTAAACAATCCGGAGTATGCTGCAAAACTGAAAGATACAATGAACACGATAAAAAGCATTATCTGTTTATAATCTTGATTAATCAAATAATGTAAATATGGGAGATATCCAGTATACAGTAGACAATCGTCTATTTTTGGATGTTTCATTAATGGAAATAAGGGGCAAGACTGCTATCTCATTTGCTACATAAAATAAAAAGAAATATAAAGAAGGAATGAAAGGAGTGTGCGATTAAAAGGAGAGCCCAATGGATTAAAGAGGGCGACGAACCATCCAAATATTTTTGTGCCTTCAAAATTTTATAAACAACCTGATTAATTGAATAGAAACTTCAGTGGAACATATTTTATTAGGTCAAAAGCAAATTCTTAACGAACATATAACATTTTGCAGTAATGTTTACTCAGAATCATGAGATATTTTAGATGTTGATTTGTACTAAGAGAAATAAACGCCCCAAAATTAACAAAACAACAATCTGATTCTTTGAAAGGAGAAATACGATTTGATGGACTACTTAGTGTACATTAAAGGTTGGCACATAACAAATCTTTAGAATGTGATGGGTATACGGTGGAATAGTTTTTAGTTGTTTTGTAATGACTTTAAATATTTCATCTTGAGATCAATTAACGAAACATCCCATACACAACAACCTTCAAATAGCCATAGAAAAAGTATTATTCTTTGTTTACCAGAATGATATAAACGAAGACAGTATTTAAAACTCTGACGTCTTATTCCCCTTTTAAATTAGCATCAGGATGTCTATCTCAAAGGGTAATGCATATTCAGCACAACAGCTTCAACCTCAGAATGAAAATAGAGTAAAACAGTTAAGACATCATGCTTCTAAACGTTTTATAAGCAATGTCCGTCATACTCTTCATATAAGCAGTTTTCACAATTTTATACAATAACCTGTTTTTGAACGAACCTGCAAAATATTGGTATAATGGGGACTATTTTGGTTGTATCATGACATCCATACCTGTGTATTTCACACCACTTGGATGCAGGTTTTGCTACACACTACGGAATATGCCTTGCTACCTAGGCGGAGTGTGCGATAATGTGCAGACATTACATCCAATACTGTATCATTATGCAGTAAATACTGCTGCCATGGAGTATTTTCTTAAAACAGATTTTACATAAATGCGTTTGTATATGAACCTAAGTTTCGTACACCAGTAAACACTATTAGATCAACTCAAAACCATAGTGAGTGGTGTCATTGAGAAGCCAGCAGCCTCTCCAACCCTTGGACGGCCTGTTAGAGTGATTGACCAGGAGGAGGTGGATATGGAAGAGTCCCAAGAAGAAACTAAGCTTAAATAATCGAACATATTATTATTATTATTATTATTATTATTATTAATGTTGTTATTATTAGTATTCCTGTAATGAAAGAGTTACAGGATTTTTATAGCTGGTTTTTCCGAATGTTCATTGGTTGCTTTATTTGCTTTCTAAACCATAAATATACTGGATTTCTAAGAAGCCTTTTGATAAAGGCGAAATTCAAAACACGTAGAAACCCCAAACATACAATTTTTCAAGAAAGAGCGCAACGATTCGAATTCAAAGTTGTTGCGCGCGATTTCTTGAGAAATTGCTTATTCCAAATCGTCGCCTATTTGATTCCATACCACTGGACTGTATTTCTCTATGCTATTGCTTTATTATTTGCATATGTTGGTTCTGCATCTCACTCAGTGATCCATGTTTTCAGCATTGGCAAGTATAGGTTCTGTTTTTTAACAGCTGATTCCGTGCAACTGGACTGTTTTATCCGTGTATTCATTCATTCTTTGCGTATTTTGGTTTCACACCTCACTACAGGGATTCATTATTTGTAAAATAGGCAAATATGGGTTCTGTTTTTCACCAGTTTCTTCCGTACCACTGAACTGAATAAATGTATACTTGTTCTCTCATTTTGCACCTCACTACAGTGATTCATCATTTTCAAATAGTCAAATGTTGGCACTGGTTTCTAACATATTAGTTCCTACACCTCGACTACATTTGCCTGTGTATTTGTTTCATTATTTGCGTATTATAGTTCCGCATCTAACTACAGTGATCCGTGACTTTCAAAATAGGCAGATATGGGTTTTATTTATAACCAGTTGGTTTCGTACCACTGGACTGTATTTACGTGTTTTTATTTAATTATTTGCGTAGTTTGTTTCCGTACTTAACTGCCGTACACCCATGACCCTCAAATATACATCTGGTTCCGTCCACTACACTGCATTGATCTGTGTATTTGCTTCATACTTTTGGCCCAGTTTAGTTCCGGAAATCATTACAGTGACCGATGACGTTTAAAATAGTCAAATATAAGTGTTATATTTTTCACCAATTGGCCCCGTACTGTTGGACTGTATTTGTGGGTATTTGTTGTATTATTTGCGTAGTGTGGTTCTATATCTCACTACAGTGACCCATTACTGTAGTCAAATATGGGTTCATTTTTCGGCAAGTTTGTTCCGTAACACTGGACTTTATTAGTCTGTATATTGGCTATATTACTTCCATAGTTTAGTTACATACCTCACTAAAGTGACCCATGATTTTGGAAGTAGTTAAATTTGGTTTCTAGTTTCTACCAGCTGGTTCTGTACCAATTACAATGAGTCACGATTTCCAGCTAATAAATATATATTTCGTTTATCACCAACGGGTTCGGTATCACTGGAGTGATATTATCATCGCGTATTTGTTTCATTATTGTGTAGCTTGGTTCCAGACTTCACTACAGTGACACGTGTCTTTCAGAAATAGTTATATAAGGGTCTGTTTTCACCAGTTGGTTCCGTAACACTGAACTGTATCTCGTTTTTGTTTGTTTCATCATTTGCGTAGCTTGGTTCGGCCCTCACTGTCGTGACCCATTTTAAATATGGGTTTGGTTTTCCTCAGCTGGTTCCATGCCACTTGAAGGTTCGCTATATTTTGTTTTTGTTTCATCATTTTCCTACATTTGGTAAGCACCTCACTACAGTGACCCATCGATTTTTCACCAGTTAGTTCCATACCACAAAACGTTACACACGTACAGAAAAACATTCCTGCAAGTTCAGATATCTCACTATTTGAATGTTACGTACATGTTGCCACCTGAAAGGAAAGCTGCAATCGGTGTGTACAGCCTAAACTTCTGTGACCAAATAACAAATTTGTTCCTTTCGAGAAATTCAAACAACCCAGTACGTGAAACCTAACCAACAAGTAGTCAACCGGTAGAAAGAGCTGATCATATCACCACCCCAGTCAAACTTCACTGCTCCACGATTTCAATACTATCAAAAACGGATAATACCTCCTAGGTTTCCAAATGTTGTGTTGAAAGGGGCATTGCAAATAGATATGGTTAAGAACTTGAATTCATCTGAAGCAAACGCCGAAATTACTGCGGAATTTAATTACATTAGAAATTAGAAGCATCTTAGTTTAAAAAATAATTTGGTCAGTCAGACTGATTCATCATCTCTCTTATGCATCCAGCAATAGGGTCAACTTAGGAATTCCAACCCAGAAATGAGTACTTTAATATAAAGATATCCATAGTGACATTACATGTATAAAACAGCTTGGTATGAGGTGCTTTATGGACAAAAGAAACACACCAATGCATTAATGTTATTCGTCCTTGTTCGTCACTACGCCATCTCTTTGGTTTTGTTCGGTGACTGGATTTTACTTTTGCTGCAGAAAATATAATGCCTAAAGCCGTGTAGTATACGCAACACGGTCATGTATATAATGTAATGATGCACGTTACGCATGCGCGTACGTGGAGTTGATTTATTTCATAGTAAGTCATTTCATCGGTAATACTGTACAAGATTATTACAATAATCAGGTTGGCATGTGGATCCGCACCTGACAAAAGAATCTTACATAATTTTAAAAACATTTTCTCATCCCTTAATGCATGTGACATTTAAATGAACACAATTTGTTCAGTTAAAAGCTGACGAACTTTAAAAAAGACTATAATAGATCTAATAACAAGGAATTATACGACATAAGTCGGACTTTCTGTACAATTTAGAACATCAAACATTTCTATCCTTGTAAGGATAGCCAAAGGAAAATAATTTTAATTCACGTATCTCTACAGCTGAATATTTGCTACCTAAACTTGACAGATCCCTGACAAGACTTTTCGTTCTGTAAAGTTACTGTTCTACCTAGAATCTGTAAATAGCCTGGCTATGGTGCGATTCATGACCAGTGAATTCGAGATATATCGATTTTCGCATTGCAAGCACTTCGCTCGTGCAACATGGAGAACCTAACTCAGTATTTTGAACGACCCTCGGGTAACGCTGACCGCAAAGGAAACCCGAGCACATTTTAGTTCAGATATAATACATAAACATTAAATACACACAATTCCGAGACACAGGGAAAGACAAAGGAAGTGTGTGTGTGTGTGTGTGTGTGTATGATTTGGATTTTTAACGTAGCTTTAACAATTTTTCAGTCATATCGCTACAATGTCTGCAGTGTGGCAGTTTATAGTGATGTCTAGTACTTAAGCATCATGCCGCAGACATGTTACATGATGTCACACCCAGTCATATTATCCTGATATGTCTGGCAGGGCTGCATACAATTCATGGGAGCTGTGGGAGTTGCACACAATAATTTTCTGATATAGTAAATGTAAACACAATTATCGCGAAAAGCGGTATAATAGCTTAATAGGTCATTGTTGTTGTTGTAGGGTTTAATGCCATTTTTCAGCACAAGATAGGCTATCCATGGCGGCCAGTATAAATGGTGCAGGAAGAACCCGGGAAAACCCCAGAAAGAACCATCGACCCACGAGAAGCTACTGGCAAGCTTTCTCACGTACCCACATTGGCCGAACCCGAGACTCGAACCCACGCAGTCAGAGGTGAGATGGCAGTGATCTGTAACGATAAGCGTTTCAGACCACTCGGCCACTCGGTTCTCCGCTTAATTTTTCATAACATACGCAACATGGCATGATGACAATGATATGTACATGATTGACTGCATAACATATGCAGTATGCCCTCGTTGCTACATTGAAAGGTATAAGAAAAAGATACAGCGATTGAATGTAACAGCCAAGCACTGGAACTGGACAAAGAAAACAGTGTCGCTCTTTACAATCGAATTTGTATCAAATGGAATGATAGCGACTAAACTGATGTGGTTGAAGAAGTCAATCTGGTACAAAATAGCAGGATTTTACAGATATTTAGTCTTGTAACGAAAAGCAGAAATTACGTATTCATATTCTGTATTTGTTCCACGCTTATATTCTCGAGATCAAGAAATATAATGGAAAAGGTTTTTTTTTGTTGGCACGAGTAATAAAGACAGTGATGATTTTGGAATCATTTATGTTAGTTTTCAATTTCGGAAACAATGTCATGTCCAGGGTGATAAAGGAGTACAATAGACGAAATCGCTAAAAGAGCTGATTCAGTGCAATATAGAGCTACGAGCTCTGATTCTCTGGAGGACACGTATTGGGCATTAATGGTGGATCCTTTATATACCATTCTCTGGAGGACATGTATTGGGCATTAATGGTGGAGCCTTTATACACCATTCTCGTCGGGATTTGAGAGATAAAACCCATAAAGAGTTGTTTCTAGCAGAAATTATTAACAAAGATCCCGAATGTCTGCATAAATTTGGCTCTAAAAGCATCTGGTGAGGATTCACATGCATGCAAAAGAAGACAGAAAACATGCCAAAAATATATAAATGAAATGACAAAGGAATGGAAGTGCTAAAATCATCTAAAATACAAGAACTCCATATGCATGATATCATTTTGCCCTGCTTCTGAAGAAGAGACTAAACAAACAATAATTGGGGAAGGCATTTTGTATGTCGTGATCAATACTTATGTTATTTAAAGCCCCAAAAAGGCGATGACATATATATACTTAATCAATCATAGACGTAAAGGCTTAAGACTGTTCACATCATTTATCCTCAAGACAGATTAAAACAATTGAATGAAAAAAATCAGTGACTTCTGTGATTAGACAAGGGATATAATTTTGCAACCTACTTTAAAGGATGTGATAGAAGTCTGCAAAATAAGACACCTGGGCTTAGTTTGCCCTTTTAAGAAGCAAAGGGTTATCCCTACCAAATCTCAACAGCAATATACAGCACTGTTCAGTATACAGGAGAATGAAAAACAGTCTGTTGAATTGAATTGTGAGCCACAAGTTTACTTCTTGCCAGGCTTTTGAAATCCCTTATCCATTGTTCGTTACCTCTGTCATATACTTGTAAGTTTTACAAATTATCATTACTTATCATTTGTTTTTAATAATTACACTTCATTCAAAAATTTTCAATACATTCTCTCATGTAGCGACTGGAGCATAACTATCTAAATATGTTACAATACGAAGGCATTCTTGTGTAAACAACTTGTCCAAATCAGAGATGGCCACGTGACCATTGAAATGTTTAACTCATTCCTGTGCAAGCCAGTTTGACATTCTACCACATTTCTAAGGCAACATTATAATTGTGAAGATATTGTTACCAATTATTATTTTTACAACGGAATTTTTATTTTGCGAGATTAGATTTGTTTATCGTTCGTTGTTTTTGTTTCTTCCTGCAGAATTTGTCGCTTTGTATCGTGTAAGCAGTCGTTACAAACGCATTGCAAGCAGCAGAAATTATGAATGTAAATAACGGATGTAAATATCAAGACTCAACGGTAATAGACTCATTTATGGCTCAACCTACACCGGAACGATATCCTAGGACACTAGGACAAAGATACGTTTGAGTGCAAGCCAAAAAATTACGACATTAACTGTGTGCGTTACTTTTTTTTCCTTTGGATGTATTTATGTTCGTGGTTTCAGATTGAAACATTTCTTTCTTTTTTTTTCTCTCTTTAGAAGAGAAACTGCCTTCCTACTTCAAACTATATAGATGAGAAAGCTAAACTTCATGCAAGTCACTGTACATCGCTTTTATGACAATTTGCGTGTGAGAATATCTTTACATTCAGTAAGTAAATGTTTCATTTTGAATTTGTCAAGTCATACAATGTTCTTTTATTACAACAAAGAAATATTTTTTAAACAACAAGGAAATATTTTTAAACAACAGTTACCGGCTGAGTTTATAATTGTCTGGTTTAGTTACAATACCGCTTAGTAACTTGTTCAAATATAAATGGACGTTATTTTAGTCGCTAAGAACAATATGTCAACTCTTCTAAGATAACCTTTGGAATATCCTCTGACCATCCGGTTACTTTTCAATTCTTTGCAAACAGTACATCACAAAAGTTATCAATTGCTTCATAATATTGCTCATGCTTCATTTTCTTCTACAATAGTGTACGTGTGAGTAATGATAGCTGGTCACTCAATACTGAATTGTTTATCTATATAAATAATTGATGCACTATATGACCTATATCTCCTAAAATATGATCATCAGTTCAATATAGAATTGGGAAATATAACTTTTACATCTGTTCATTTGTCAGGCCTGTAACTTTTGACCCACATTAGACATTTTCATACAACTTTACATTAATAAATACCACGATCAAATGGCATGTGCAATACCGTATGCCCACTACTTCAAGAACAAGGACATAGCAAGTGAAAATGAAACTCATTGGTTTATTTCCGTGTTATGGCTCTCTTGAATCAAAACAGATATTTGCATGATATCTTACGCGAATATTCATCATGGCCATTTCCCACATACTAGTCACTAAATTTTATCAAATGTAAAGGTCACAACAAAGGCAAGTAACTCTGCAACCTGTTTTTTCGTCTGTGCTTTAAGTTTTGACTACATAAATTATTTTTATGCAGCTGTCCTGCATATATCCTCCTGCATATCAAAGGTTCCAGTTCGGAAGATCACGGTCTAAGAAAAAAAAAACGAAAAAAAACAAAAACACAAGACCTCTTTATGTGATCTTTGTATGTGTCTTGTTCTTATCTTTCGAGCTACAGAACACAAGATGAAACTATGTAGATGTACATCATAACTAGATATTGTGTCACTTACAAAATGAAATGGTCCACAGGTCACAACACTGCTAAGGCAATTGCACAAGACAGGAATATGTTGTGTCGTAAGAAGTACTCTTGATGTTGTTTTATGAAAATGTAGACTCTCCTTACCATGAAGCAATCTGTGCTTTAAAATGAGATTTCATCACTCTGCATTAATAGACATCAGTTCAAGCTAGACAATATTTCTCCATCTTTCTTTCTGCCAAAACTCTGTTTCATCATCTCGAACATATGCAATTATTCAGTTCAACTTTACGTTATATATAATAAAAACAAAAAACAAACATATCATTAACAACAAGGTAGCATAAAACATTTATACACAGGGAGGTATGATGGGGTGGTGGAAAAATTTCTACAGAAAAAGAGAACACGTCTGCACCCTAGAAGGAAATTGGCTCAACTACCGCCAAAGTCCCTAGCAGAGACAATCCCTCTGCGCGCAGCCGGTGCCAAAGCATTGCGATTGGCTGGGCAGAACACGTCATTAAAAGCTTCAAATATATTGGCCCTTCACAGCGCGTTACCCGACAAATCTGGCGGGAAATTGTAGACCAAATCATACCTCCCATAAATGTCCTTACGTGAGCGTAAATCGTTTTATATATATAACATAAAACCTATATATCAATGATCACATTATAGTGTTACAAACCAGGGGTATTTGCTTTGACCGAGCATTGTGAAACCCTGGCGCGATTCTGCTAGAAGTCATAAGTTTTCCCCGAATTTCCAAAAACATCCATACAACTTCTGTTGTAAATTAGAAAGCCCAACGTGTCCATTTTATAAATAAGTTTACTCTAATCAATACAAGCCCACAGATCTCACAACTTTCCAATTATCTATCAACTGCACATCTGCATGGTTTCTCTTGATCAGCTTTCCGTACCGTCAGCATTTCACGATTTCACGCCGTAAAACTCTACTACTCCTCCTTACACAGGGAACTATTTTTACTATGCCACCTTAGGCCAGTCAAATCATGGTTTCGAGCCACATTTCGCATGTAAAATTGCATCACATTTGCCACTATGGCTGCAAAAATGTGTATCTGCCGACGACGGAACAGTCCCTTCTTGCTTAATCCATTGTGTAATTTACCAGTCTTCAACCATAAATACTGCACCTGCAGTAACACAACCAATGAACACCACTAGATTTTAATAGGGACTTTGGAACGACAGGGACACTCATGCTGCTCTGACCTGAATTCACCAAAAGTAAACCACGGCATCATGAAAGCTCACTAACACTTCACTGCGTGAGGTTTGCTCCTAGTAATTGGCTAGTTATTTCGGGCTAAGGAATATTCCCGCAGGACCGAGTTCCAACAATCAAAACAAGCAATCACAAAAGTCTAAGAATTCCTTAAAGCGGGACGCTATAACCAAATGCGCATACTCCAAATTTATTACAAACACAAATGTGTAGAACATGGGCGTAGAAATAGGGAATTACACTTATAATCATGCCATTATGTCAATGCATAAACAATTTGAGCTATCTCCTCTTAGAAGAACGCGAAAGTTAATTTGAAATATGATTGCGAAAATGGAAAATATCACAAGATATTACATAGAGCTTATGTATGTGTTTCTGAAGTGATATTATTATATAGTGCCCACGTGAGCTCGCGTATCGACTGGACCAATGTGTGAGAAAGCTTTTTAGTGGCTTCCCTTGGACTGGTGGTTCTTCCTTCACCAAATATACTGGCCGCCATGTATAGCCTATCATGAGTTGAAAAATGTCGTTAAACTTATCTCGAGTATTCCCTATCAATGACAGTGGATGCAACTATAAATCCAGTCATGTATGCTGTAATGTGCGCAATTGCTATGTCACTGTGCTAACGTCAAGGTTTACATATGCATGATAACAGGGCAGATAATCATAACTTTCAACAGAGCAGTCAGTAGATAAGTGCATTCTAAGTGACATATAATACGAATACAGATAACTAATGCTCTCTGATTGCACGCGTGTAAATGTACAAAGTCTGAAGATTGATACATCGACATTTTCTTTATTATGCAAAACTGTCAGGTTATAAAAAAGTAGCCTCATCTAAGAGACAATATTAGGTATATAATATTCATAGTTTGAATCTAATTATTTCATTATGCCAATTGAAATTTAGGTTGGGCAAAATGACGAACGTATATATTACAACACCATAAAATAATAGAAAATCAGATATTGCATTACAGTCCACGCTTTGCATTCCTAGACGTGAATACATTTACGTGTGATTCCATTATAAATTGATATGTATAATATGGTCAGATGGCTTTCTTGAAGGTTTAAAAGCTATTGAATAAAGTCACTTCACTGTTGTTCGTTGTTTGATTTAAGAAAATATGTCTTTTAAGTCTTGCGCATGCGTAAGGACACTATTAGACTAGCGTGAGAACAGTACACAATATCTACCACAACTTCATTTATTTAAACACCTTGATGTGTTAAACGTGTCAATAATAAATATGCACAACGGCATAAAACAATTTGCAGAATTCGCATATCCGTCACATACAATCTTGCCATTAAATATAGGATCGGGTATTCTTTTCATACACAACTACCTGAAATTTCAGAAGGTATTTTAAAAAATGTAGTCGCTGTTAAAGATGTAATAGATAATTCCTAAATTACGTCATTTGCGCAAAACTCCCCGAAGACCTTTAACATTTTTCTTTGGTATTAACGATAACTCTACGTAGCTTCCCATAAAACAAACAACATTTTTCACCAGTTCGATTAAGTCGAAGTTGTTTGTCAACTTACCATTTGTAGATATTGTTGTTTATTAATAGGGCTTACCATTTGTAGATACTGTTGTAAATACTGGTATGTTCAAGGGAGATCACTGTTATAGATTTTCTTTCACAGTACTAACGGTAATGTGTCATTTACGCTATAAAAATATCCAGTGTTACTTTGCGAGAGCGAAAAGAGGGGACATATGGGTGGAGACGGCTTGGAGGCATTCACCCCTTCTTCAATGACTTAAAAACTGAGATAAGATAAGATTTGTTTAGAGTCAGCCTGATTAAAACAACTCTAATATGCGTATTTATTGACATTACATAAAACTTAAAATGTAAACAACCAAGGCACTTTAAAGAAATATAAACAGTTTCCCTAAGTATGTACATCATCTTCGTTCCATGTATAGTCGGTGGGGTCTAAAATCCACTCAGCAGAATCGGAAAAAATATGAGTCACGAAATACCTTTGCACGACCCACCCCCAACCCCATACCTCGGAATTCCGCTAGAATTCCGACAGTGATAAAGTAAAGGTTCTCGAATACACTCATCGCAAGTATGATGAGCTACACAAACATAAGGAATGTAAATTACAGCTCTCTGAAACCAATTAAAGTACGAAAAATGGAAAGTCCACACACGTCTTTTTCTTGGCCTAATTATTCTACAATTTCTCGGTTTCGTTGTCTTATCTTTGAATTGATGATCCACCTCGTCAAGTGCGTCACTGACACGACATAGTTGCTTTTATGCACACATGTTTGAGTTTTTATTATTAGCTCTAACAAGATGCCCACAAGTGTTATACATGGCAAATAATTCGCAAGAACTTTTCTGTTGTTACAATTGTTTCATGCGATGTCACTCGTAACACGCCGAAATGACGAATGTTTGTTTGCAAGCGAAGCATTGACTTTTCTCTTGTCCTTCAGGAAGATAAGGTCTGGATGCTAAACAGCCCAACATCTCTCCCCACACAAAATATGGTGTTCCTGACTATTAAATCCTTAGCTATATTTGCCTCAATAATAACCGTATCCGAGAAATACTGTGATACTTGTAAAAACATCGTGATGATCTTGATAATGATAAATATGAATCAATTTTCGGGATAGAAGATTAGGTCCTCGCAAGACGAGATCTTCACGAGCAGCTTGAGGGTACGCTTTCAGTTTATATCGATGAGCCAACACGTCATTAAGGCTTTGCACTGAGGAACTCCATACAAGGTCTCTTTTGAAATGTGTGCGTGTTCCAAAGTGAGTACTGATTTTATTAGTTGACGCTGTCTGATTGTCTAATGTTTTTCTCTAATCATTTCCATTCTAGTTTATCTTTCTTCTCTGTATGAACTCCAGCCGCCGGTATGGCACGAGATAAGGACATCATATCTTAATGGTTCTTTTGGTACTGAGTAGTTCTCGCACTCTCATTGTTTCTCTACTTGTTTCAAATTCGGTAAAAATGAATACTCAGAATTCCTTTGCACCTAACTGAAATGCATTCCAAATGGCATTCATGCCTCGCTTCCGTGTGTTGAAATCAACGAGCTAATACATCCTGATACCTGAATATTTCACATTCATCTGTATGTATGTATGGATGCATGTATGTATGTATGTATGTATGTATGTATGTATGTATGTACGTATGTATGCATGCATGCATGTATGTATGTATGTACTTATGTATGCATGCATGTATGTATGTATGTTATAAAAAAATGAATTACGTGTCAGCTTCTCGATGATGACTACTCAGGAGCTATCAAATTTGTTAATGGAGGAGTTGAGCAAATTGGGCCAGAGATATGTGTCAAAACTTTCTTTATATCTATTGTTTAATTTGTTGTTTTGTTTGTTGTTGTTGTTTTTGTAACTGTCAAGAATATAACGGCAATAAATTGTTTCTGTATGCTATACCGATTTAGCATAGCTGACAATGCACTCTTTGTTCATGTTGTTACTAATCAATATTATGTGCAGAGATGTGTTAATACAACTCATGTCTGCAGTTTCAATTGTTATCTAAACTCTCAAGTAAATAACAGCAACAAAATGTTTCTGTACTTTATACCTACTAAACGTAGCTGCCAACGCGCTCTTTGCTTATGTTGTTACTAGGCTATCTTATCAGAAGACAGCTATCTATAGCATGTGTATCATCAGGCGATGAAGTCAGCCATCACTGTAGTGCAACGTGACCACGAATTCATTGTTTTCTTCGTGTATTTCTTATCAATTTGAGGAACTCTATGTGCTATTATGGTTCCGTATGGAAAGGTGTTAAAACATCAAAGATCAAGATAACTCTTTTCTCACACTTTCTTATCTGCGGGACCGTGTTTTCCATTGTTGAAAACTCCACACTGCTATCCAGATGTTGTTTTATGGCAACACAAGATTCTGGGTAGACTGTCATTAGTGCCTTCTATAAAATTAATTTGCACGAAATATAAATTAGCGACAAAAGTAAGATAGGATCGTATGCTGTTAGTGGCGTTTCGAGAAAATGGCGAACGCCATCCGAGTAGTTGATATGCAACAATCTTGCAGGATTGTTCTGTATCACATCTCTTATCAGTATGTATAAACATTTTCAGGAGGAATTTACATTCAGAAAATCCATACTGAGACGCAGGCAAACTCATGCTTTCTCAAAAGGCCACTATCACAACAATATTGATATCTACTACGTACTAGCAGAAATGCCAGCTCTTATTCTGACCTCATTTTTCCATGTTATTTTATGGCATTTACATTATTGGCTGTATCATGTCGAGGAAATGGGAGCAAATCGCCGTTCTCATGAATATATTAAGGCAGACAACCCCGGCTGTTCTTGGCGGATATCAAACACGCAAACTTTGGATTACGATTCTGATGCTCTACCACCTGAACTTAAACGGCTTTCTAGAGATATATCGAGGCTGTCGGACTGAGACATATTAATAAGCCATATGAAATAAGTCCCTTCCCCTGACACGGAAGAAAACACAAATGTGATTTTGTATTTATAACATGCGCCATATATGCGCGTTATAAATATTTTCAGCGTAGTCGTGATACTTCCCAAATTGGTAAGATTTTGGCGGACGAACATCCTGCAAGATAGGAAAAATGGATCCTCAAAATGAAAAAAAAATGCTTTGAAAATAACATTACTTGAACGAAATACACTTGTTTTCAACTTATAACGTAATTCCTGGAAATTTGCAATAATAACAAATTAAAACATGATTAACTATTGCTTGCATTGCTATTACATTTGGATATGTATCGACTATTTCTTTAGGACTAAATATGCCTCAGATCTATGTCGGCGCAGTAATTTACAGAAAAATTATGCCTTTGTCCACCGGAAATTTCCCTGCAAAGAAAGAGGCCCCAATCTATTATAATGACATTGGCTATTTCTGCGATTGGATTGACTGTGGCATTAAGCAAGCTGTTACAAATAGGAAACAAATAGTTCTATGATTCGTTACTTCGATCGGAACAATGCTAGGCCATTTTCGCCAGATCATGATTTAACCTCGAAAATAGCTGTGGGAATACACCTCAGTTTGATGTGTTGGTGATTGGCCTCTGGCGGATTGCAGCAATTTGTTACGACAGCAAGGGCCGAGGTTATTCCGATTGTGCTTTTGTCTCCTTCCACCGCCGTGTCAGTCTATGTGAACAAAAGCAGTTCAGAATATAGTTCTCAATGGCGACTAATTACATCGGATGTTTATTTCACGACCTGACGGAAATGGCCGAGCGATGTTCCGATCGTCGTTATCTCTGCGTCAATCCTTGTTTCGTAAATAGCCAAAGCTGCCCGAATACAAACTATCGACATACATTCGAGTATGATCCGTAGGATTAACCTAAAAGTTGCAAATGATGATATCAGTGCTTAGATTTTTATGACACAATGACATCAATGGGCACGATGGCAGCTAAAAATGGCCACTATTTATATTAGAACAGAATTTTTGAGTAAAAGTAATAACATTGAAATTTTCTCTAAATTGTATTAAAACTAATTTTTCATTGGATTATATTGGAAGTAATTTCCACTAAAATATATTGAGATTAACTTTATTTATTTTCCTATTACAACTATATACTATTTTGATAAAGATTGCGCCCTTACAAACAAGTGCATATCCCCCCCCTACACATTTTTATTATATACCTAGTCAGAAAATTTGCCGTCCTAAATTGTGTCAGTACTAATAGACTACATTCCTAAAATTCTCCCTGACTGAAAAAGATATAAGACTTAACGTTTGTCCGAAACAAAATAGCTGATGAGGCAAATTCTGACGTAAGCGAAACACACTCGCTTCCGTTAAGAATAGACTAGAGCCTCCTTCTGATTCGAGACGGACGCACACAGGCCCAAACACTTTACCAAATTTGGCCAGGAGCATGTTCAAATCAGTATAAATAAAGAAGCGCAGCATGTGTAGATCAGTCCGCTCTGTCAAGAATCAGAAGGTTTCGTTCGTCTTTCTTACAGCGATTCCGTACCTCCGCATTACCAAGTCTCCAAAAGAATGTAGCCGTATCTACACGTTATGAGTGACACCTTCATCTTTAAGAGAGCCCGAACTTTCTTCTCTCTCTCTCTGTCTCTCTCTCTCCTTCTGGCCATGGAATAGAGCATTGCTAAGAGTTTATGAGAAACACATCATCTCATAAAATTTACATCTGCGGTTTTCTTTTCTAGTATGCGACGAAAAGGACCGGGAGATTCCTAGTGACCTGAATGTACTCATTGACACTTTAAATTAAGTGATTATGCTTATTAACGTAGGCAATGTTTACTGCATTTATTATATTTAAAGAAAAATAAAAATGTCAACCTTTTAACATAAATCCTTGTTTACAGAAAATTCTTTACTGTAAACTAACCTTTGCGTGATCTTTCATATTTCGTATGGTTTTTTTTAAGATAATACTCCATATTTCTAAAGCAGATCTTTCTTTTCCCAGCATTCTTCTCTATGGAGTTATAAGAGACAAAATAATCCATCTTATGTGTTAATGTCGGATGTAGAAATCCAATATCAATTCATATGCGGATTCTCTTATACTAACATTCCTGTCTCAATTGAGTACAGTTGGAAGAAAGCCATGTGGGTTATGCCCATACGCCTAATTCCTCGCAAACATATACAATATATTTTAATATGCATTAGGCAAAGTATGGGAAAAACGAACAAACAAAACACAGTCAAAAGCATCCTATTTCTAATTGTTGTTACATATGTAAGCTTAGTCTTCATTAATATGTATAAGAAAGAGTACAAACATTTTTAAGCTGCTTAGCACCGTTTCTTATTCTATATTTTGAATTTACTTTATTGATATTGCTTTACCGTTAAAGATGGAGGGTCATGTTCTCTATAACCAGCTCAGAGATATAACAAAAATAACCAGTGCTGTGCATCGATTTGAGATAGAAACTCTCACCGAAGAAGTTATAATTCGTGGCCATGAACAACGAAACATTACCGTTTTCCTGCCCAAATAGTATTTTGACTCAAGGCAGATTGCCCCAGTTCTCCATATGCACATAGGTAGATTATATTATTCTCGTCTCTGGTGTCCATTATATTTCCTCTATAACCCAAGCCTTTATAACAGCACCTAACGGTCAGGCACAGCGATGTATTTTGCTGTTATCTTCAATTTTCATCTTTTGGACTTTTTTGCTTTCTGTTTATTTATGTTTCGTAATGTATCCTGGATTACATGGTATTAGATCAAACTGTGTCCGTCACTCTTGGTTCGAGGCCAGTCTACAGCAGCTCTTTTCCGCTACCCCCACAGTCGTCAGTTTTCATCTTCTATGTAAGTGATCATGTACGTTTGATGGCACAATGATAATGTATTGATAGTCAAGTACTAGTTCTTACCATTCTGCTCTATTCTAATCACTGTCGCGTTTTTGTTTAGTTCTTGCAGAACATGATATACTCACAAGGCGATATTTTATCTTTGCTTCAAGTAACTATACATTTTGTGCTCACGTGCTTCCGAAAATTCTCATGAAATAATATTTTAAATTGTACCAGTAAAGACATTTTGAGTACGTAAGATCCCATAATTCTACCATAGCAACCATTGAATATAAAAGTGACATTTTTTTCTCAACTGTATATCATTATGCACAGTGATCTGCACAGTAAACCACGTTAATACATTAATACGGTTGACCAAAATAATCAATTAAAGATATCATTTGTTCAACAACTAATAATACAGATGGTTGAAAAATATTCAGTATATAGTAGCTGGTAGGATTTTTCGCATTGAAAACAAGATGCAAATGTCCAAACGAGCGCTATAAAATCAATGATGACTCTAAGGGGAAACAGGCATTTTATTTTTAATATTTCTTTGAAGGAGCTTTCTACAGAAAATCGTTTGTGATCGGAGGGAGTAAATATTCATCGTGAAATATTATGGTATGTTGACAGATCTTAACTGAATATTGCTTTTATTTAGCGCATATTTGGTTTATTATTAACTTAAAAAATGTATGCATAAAATACAAAATGATAAAAATTGCTTAAGTTTATTTTTCTTGGGTTTTATTAGATAAAAAACACAAAGTAATATATTTTCATTTGTGAATTTCTGAAGAATCAGGGTCTTAGAGTTTTCTTGTACAAAGTAAGCTGTTGTGCCTTAATAAATAATTATTTACTTTATTCATTATTTAGGAATTCTAAAATGCCCCCCCTCCCCCCGCTGTTATGTATTTAACTTAATCTGTGTTCATATGTTGATTAACTGAATTTAAGATTACTTCCATTTGCTATAGTAGATTAAACAGGCAACCTTTTGTATGGGAAGTGAGACAGCTATTTGAGGGGGGGGGGGATATATAGGATTTGTTGGCATGTACATGCTTATCTATTACAGCTATAATAAAACTAGTATTACTATATAATACCCCGATCAGTTCAGTCTACAAGGATCGTTAACAGTGAAATTCCTCCCTGAAGTTATGGTTTTAATCAACGTTCAACGACGTTCACTGGTTTTAAATACTAATGAATCGCTATTGTTAAAAAAAAACAAAAAACAAACATTGAACGAAATCGACACCTATTAAAAGGGACAATCTAGATCGACAGACGGACATACTTGTCACCAAGAGTATGTGCATGAAGCTTTAGAGACTGAAGGGCTATTGGTAAAGTGAATAGACTTCATGGGGTAGGTGTGATATAGCCACACCTATAGATGTAGGCTTTGTCGCCTCAATGTTAAATTCCAGTTAGAGGTCATGTAGACCTACACATTAAATATATGGACATATTTTAATATAGGATTTCCAAAATTGTCTTCTGAGAGTTTTAGATATGCTAAGCCTATAGCGTAATGTTAAGTCCCCGTAGAACCCATGCGCTTCCCATCATTCACCATATAGTCCAATAATATTAAATTGCCCATATGTTCTTGTGTCCCACAGTGTCTCATAAAATTAAATTCCGCTTATAACGTCATACATTCCCAATTCAAAATGGTTTATGGGATCTGATGAGAATCTAACATTACGCCTCCATTGAGACGTGCCATAATGTTACATTCCCGTATGACCCCATTTCGCCATTTGAGAAATTCCGTAGGCTGAACGTTAGCTAATGTTAATTTCCACTTATGCCCCAGATCGCACATCTATGCTACTTGCAATGAAAGTCAGCTCATGTTACAGGAACTGCTCGTGTAATGTTCATAGCCTTTTCGGTCAAATTGCATCATAAAGGAGAAAATCTGGATAACGTAGTCGTCATCTAGAACAAGTAAATATATATGCAGACTCTTCATTTTTTAACATAGGCATTTGTCATGGACTGTGATCAGCCATGAGCATTCGAGTTCACGCTTCGTTGTCTGAAACGCGCTATAATTAATAATGACGATCCCAGAGTCGCCTAAAAGTTGTACATGTCAAGCAGACACTGGTATCCGCCGCTACAGTTAATCGGAATTGAGGGGGGGGGGGCATGTTTCTCCATATATTTTGTTTATATACTAGGCCATGGACCCTATCATCCAGCAATTAACTAAAGAACTTAGTTCATAATGTGTCTAATGTCAGCAAAATAAGTTTGTAAAAATATGGCATAGACTTTTGATTAAGGGATATATTCTATAAAAATTCTTTTTCCTAGTTTGTATAAAAGGTTTCACTTGATCTGTAATTACACGTTAAAGCTCTTATTTGGGACCAAGCGCCATAGTTTGTCTCCATTTAAAAGCATTTAATAAAAACAAGTCAAAAACATTATCTCAGTATTCAACAATAAACAGCAGAAAGGGTAAATTAATGATAAACATTAAAACTAAAGTTGAATTAAACTTCTGCCCAGTTTAAATGACCTTATCAAAATTTCACATTGCAGCGTATCTCTCTCTCTCTCTATTAAATCATTGTTATCAATTTTCGAAGTGTAATTATCTATTTGTTGCAAATGCTAATAATATCATAGCGTCTAATGACCGACTTGTATTTACAAATGTTGTGATTTGTGCGATTCGGTTGGGGTGTTAAGAGTTGGAATTATACTGTTTATTAAGTGAAGGGGTTTTGAACGCACTGGTTAAATTTGACATTCTATCGTGTAACCACCTGTAACGGCGCCGTGGTTTGATTATCGTTTTTGAGGTACGATCTATTTGCTTTGATAATATTTACTTCCACTTGATTTTCACGAATTGTTTGAAAAATGGATAGAAAGCGAGGTGCATTATCTGGAGTACAACTTTAAGTGTATAATTGCAGAGTAATTCAACTTTATATAACTAATATTATATGACTCGTGGCAATAGTAATTAAAACCATCTCTTGGCGATTTGTTGTTTGATTAAATAGACAATATTTATGCATAAATCCTTTTCAAAATCACTTGTTGCTTTTTTGCTAAATGATGTATTCAGTTCTGTGTATGATTTTACTCTTGATCAAATATGCTACTTTACGCATCTTTTTCATAAAATCTAAGTTGACCGCTCCGGTGGCCTAGTGCTTAGAGCGTCCGCCTCGGATGCGGGAGGTCGCGGGTTCGAACCCCGGCCGAGTCATACCAAAGACTTATAAAAATGGTACTAACAGCTGCCTCGCTAGGCACTCAGCATTAAGAGGTTAGTGTATGGACTGGCCGGTCTGGTGTCAGGATAATGTGACTGGGTGGGACATCATGCTACGTGTCTGCTACATGATGCCTAAGTGCTAGGCATCCCTATAAACTGCCACACTGCAGACATCGTAGCGATATGACTGAAAAATTGTTAAAACTACGTTAATAATCCAAATCACACACACACACACACACACACACACACACACACTATATAACTGGATATTTGTCGAATAGTTTTATAAAAGGTGTCCAGTGATAGACCTTACGTACTTATTAAATTTTGTATACCATGTGACCCGTTTTTTCTTTTGGATAGAAGAATAATTATGTTGTAAAATTGTTAAAGCATATATATATATATATATATATATATATATATATATATATATATATATATATATATATATATAAAGAACACAAATCATATGGCGAATAACAGTCCTTCCAAGTGCACTGGATCCAACAAGGGATCACATTTGTCAGGGATTGTTTAAGATAAATGTAATAAACTGACCACGAACAGTGTAAAACTAGTATCTAACTAGCCTGAGCGCTTTCGACTCTTAATGAGTCTTTTTCAAAGGCAAATACAAAACATAGACAAGACAAACAAATAAAACAGAACAACCGTTGTGTTTGCAAAAGTTTAATATGACTTGTTGCGGATGCTGGAAACTATTTGATATTGACCTAGAAATCGATGAGCCATAACGACATCTGTTATTTTATGCAAATTTATGTGCGCGCAAATTATATCCCGGATATTTTATTGTTATAGTAGTAATTATAGGTTATTTAGTAATAAGCAAATTTAGAGAATTATTTAGAAGAAAATGTGTCGGCTGCAAAAAGATAATTTTATTTGTGAATTGCTGTTTTTTTTTTTTATAGTCTTCTTGGTTTAAACCGCTTGGTTCAATGTTCTAAGGCGGCGTATCCAGTAAGATTCCTTTTCTTTCCTGGTTTCAGAACGCCATTTGGGGTTGTGAGCAATTTCAATAAGTGTTATATCACTGATAGTGTGGCCACGGGAGGAGACGTGTTCTGAACTGGGTTTCTGTACAGCTTATTTGTCATCCAGTCAGTTCTATGAAGGTTGATCCTTTTGTGTAACTTTTCAGTTTCTCCTACATACTGAATGCTACAGATCTTACATGTGATGAGATAAATTACATTCTCTGTTTTGCACGTTTTATTTGGACCATGTATGTTCAGTTTTTCTCTAGTCACTGTGCTAGAAAATGTCTTGGTCTCTATCATACGTTGACAGTTTTTGCATCTTTTATCGCCACAAGAGCCAGATTGACTTGTGTGGTCTTGATTAATTTTCAGACAATACTTTCATTAGACATACAAGTATGTTAAAGTTTGGGAAATTCAACTCTTTCTTTCTTAATTACAGTTTGTCTTGTCTCTGTATTGTAATTGCTTTCGAGAAAGATTCAGTGAGTGTAGCATTTAGACTAGTTGAAAACATAACTTGCTCTGTTCGTTGTCAGGTGTTTGCTTTATTTTATCAATCCCTGACTCGAGGGATCCTTTCAGATACCCGTTGCACTTGAAAGGACTGTTGATAGCCATATCAGTTGTATTCTTTATCTATGTATTTGTATATATGTGTGAACATTGAAATCCATCTTAAATAGCCAAATCGGGGCAACAAGCAAGGATGGCTCTTAAAAGCAGATGTTTGCTGAGCAGAGTTGTATTTCAACGTTGAATATGTGTTAGAGAATTAGAAAAAGTTGAAGCTGAAGAAAAGTGTGTACATAACGCAGCCTATGTTTCTTCTGACATCCCATTAAAATAAAAGTCGAGTTTTATTTCAGATCAGTGAAGGCTTCGTTATGAAATTTATCTGAGGAAACGTCTGAGTGGAGATTCTTTGTTTGATATATCGAAAAATAGTTAAATCTTCAGCTATTAAAGGCTCACTTTTTAATTCGTTTCAGACGGTATAAACATGGATGAAGAAGAAACACAGTTCAAACAAAACTTTTCCGAATTCCCGTCATCATTCAGTCTTAAAATTGATGAGCTCAGCAAAAGCAAACATGTAGAGTCGAATAAGAAAAAGTTAGAGCGAAAATGCGAAGCCAATGAATTCGAATCAGTAATGGAAAGGACAAGGATTTATAACATGCTTTCGTTGCTACATTGGAAAGCAGAAGAAAGAGATAAAGCATATGATTTCAATAGACAAACTTTGGAACTGGACAATGAAAATATTGTCGGTCTTTGTAATCGCGTTTGGATGAAATGGGAAGATGGTCACCTAACTGATGCGATTGAAGACCTTAATCGGGTAAAAACATTGGCAAAATCTAAAAGACATCTAGTCATGCAAGGAGAAGCGGAAATGGCTTATTCCTATTCTGTTTTTGGCCCACGTTATTTTTCGCAATCCATAAATATGATCAAATCTCTCCTTAGTGACAAAAGTAATAAAGATGTGGATGCTGCTGCAGAAAGGTTATGGAAGTTCGATCTTGGAGTCATTTATCGGAAGTTTTGCAATTTTGGGAACAGAATGCCTAATCGAGGTTGGGAAGAGACAAACATAAACGAAAGCATTAATAGTGCCGCTTTATTGCTATATGAAATAGCCAGTTCTGATTCTCCAAGGAGATGGAGAGGCAGATGTTGGGCATCACTGGCAGAGCTTTCATATAACATTCGCACTGGAACCGGAGTAACAAAACCCAAGCAAGAGTTGTTTCCTGAAGGAATTAGTAATACAGATACGGAAAGTCTGCTCAATATGGCTCTAGAAACATCTGGGGAAGATTCACATGTATTAAAAGTATGTGGGAAACATTTCAAATATATGGGCAAAATGGACAGAGCAAAGGATGTTCTACTAAAATCTTTACAACTAAGAGAAACTCCGTATGCCCATTTTCATCTTGCTTTAGTTTTGAAGAACAAACTAAAAGAAAATACTTGGCGTTTAAGATATGGAAGCGATACAACCAGAGGTTCTATACGTCGTGAAAGGTACTTACGTTATGAGAATCCACAACAAGACAATGATAAGCAGATTCCTAATCAGTTATCTACTCCAAGACCCAACGACTGCTCGCAGCGTTTTTCCCCAAGAACTTTTACTGATCAGGAGGGATTTATGAAGCCTGGTCCCAAAGACAGTGATATAAATCGGCAAAACCAGATACCAAGGCCAAGTTTTGAATTTGATGAGGTAAAGCTTCCAGCAATACCCGCCATATCTCAGCCACAAATGAGAGCATTAGTTAAAGGATTTGACCGCGTTTTTCGCATACCGGACACTGAAAATGAGGCTGTTAAAGAAATTTTATTTCATCTGGACAAAGCAATAGAAGGAGGAAATGCTTGGGCTCTAGTTGAAAAGGGCTTGTTGTTTAGACAAATCAAGGACCATGAGAAGGCGTTTCAAACATTTTTGACGGCATCCCAACTGAAAGAATGCAGTACAGCCATGATAACAATTTCTTCCTACGAACATCTTGGGGCGTGTTGTAGAGATCTCTCTGAAGAAGAAACGGATCCCGAAAAGAAGAGAAAACTAGAGAATGATGCTGTCCTATACTGGAAAACAGCAATTAAATCATTAGCATTTACAGCCAGTCGAGAGCTAAATGATACATATATGGCATATCCTTCGATAAAGAAAATGTTTCAAACACGAAAGGCTAATGTAAACGAGCTCAAATCACTCGCAAAGCTCAGTCAAACGCTTGAAAGGCATGGCGAGGCACTCGAGTTTTATGATCAAATAACAAAACTGGATGAAGAACAGGCAAAAGATCCCGACATTATTTGTGGAATGGTTGAAATTTACAGGAAGCAAAAGCGAATAGAGGAAGCAACTATTTTATTAGACATGCAGAGATGTACAGAAGGAAAGGATAAAGTAAGCAAAGAACTTTGTAAATTGGTATACCTTGAGTATGCTTTCCATTTGTTTAATACTGGCAAGAAAGGCGAGGCACGTGAAAGATGTCGACAAGCTTTTGACATAGATTATGCAAACCATTTCAAGCAAGACACAAATATTGATCTTTTCCTCCTTTATGATGGCGAATCTATAGATGGTGATCGAAGTCTTGCTTTCTTTCTTGCGAAGAGGTTGGGATACATTATAAAAGATTACGGATTAAGGATCAGTGACTGCGAAGACGTTCCAGGGAATAAAGAAGGGTTCAAAGAGGAAACGAAGCAAATCAATTCGAGTAAGCATATTGTTTTAATTTTGGACAGGAACGAAGATCCAGATCCGTACATAGGCCGTCTCATCGAGGTATCTCGCGATAACGACATTAACAAGAAATCAAAGCTGAGTCTTATCATTGTTGATGGGAGTACTTGTCCTTCAGATCTAACTTTATTTCCACAAATTCGTTTCGAAACAAAACTTCTTGACTGCGAAGATGGTTTCAGATGCTGGATCCAGATGTTTATTTTACGTTTGCTTGGTTGCAACGAGAATAAAGATAGCGTGAGGGAACAGGAGAGAATATCAAAATAAGACTCTTCCAGAATTAACTATAAGGTAGGCAGCTAGTCAGATAGACTCAGACTTTGTTTTTGTCAAGTATCAATGTGTTTAAAATGGTTGCCATTGTTATATGGGATTCTACGTATTATTCAACGGACAATAGATATTATGCAACGTGAATTTTTTTTCTCCAATATATGATAAATTGGGCGATATTGTAAGGAGTTAACTGAAGAAGTTTCTTATCTGCTATTTTTTTCTGTCAAAAGAAGATTTCATCAATGATCAAACTGTTCACATACGGTATAAACAAGATTACAGGCTGTTACCGCATAAAACTACAGTTTCATAGAAGACATTTCATCTTTCCTTTGGACATACCATAAAGCCAGAACAAATAATTAAATATATTATTAGGCATCACTAGAGTTTTCAGGAGAAGAAAAATCCGAAGATTTTATTTCTCTTCACATTGTTGTTAATTATAGAACTGAAAAGCTAATTAGTCGGTTAAATACGCAGAACGTTAGTGTCAATATTGATTCGCAGTGTAATAACCATTTACTACATTCACGAGGTACATCAATATATAGTTTTGATTTGGTTAAACAATATCATCGTTAATTTGCTCAAATGTAGACTGATATATATATATATATATATATATATATATATATATATATATATATATATATATATATATATATATATATATATATATATATTTCCTATTAGCACAATATACTGTCATGTGGATCCTCCTGGTCTGTCCCTTGTAAACGTTTACACCAGAGCGACAGCAACACATCATTTTTGTCATGACCATCTGATTCTCTTTCTGATGAGACATTTAATTTGTAATAAAACGTATTGCCTTTCTGATGGCATATCGACAATAAAATAAGTTCACTTTTCTAATTGGAAACTGCTATCTTTGCAGCTCATCAATTTGACAAGTTTCATATGTTACAATTAAGGATAACATGATGATTGAATTGTACTGAAATTTAGAGAATAAGGATGTCAGTCAGTATCTTGTCAAAAATAACGAATTTAGTTGGATAATGTAGGAAACACATAAACTAGTGTATATTTGATAATCTGTTTAAATTATTTCTAATGCTTACATTCATTGCAATTATCGCAGATAAATGCTCTCAAACTTATGTTATTGTGTTGACAATTTGGAAATCAAATTTTCATATGAATTCTGTGATACGTTGTCTTAAAGAACACGCACATGTCAGTCTAATGTTTCTTTCTCATATTTAGCTTATCAAAGTTTAAAAACCACTTTTGATGAAAAGCTAAATCATGCTTTTCGTACATTTTGAAATACGGGTTTCTAAAAGTTTTACTTTCTGTAATCAGCTGCAGAATTTCAAACGTTTTGACAAAAGTCGCAAGTTACGAGCATTGAACATTAAAGTAATTAGTGAAATTTTAGTTTTGTGTGGTAAATTATGTGTTTCAATATCTAAGATGACAAGTTTTCCTTAAATCGTATTGACTGTCGGTGTTACAATAAATAATGTCTTTATTGATTATCAACAAAATTAGGCGCAACTAAGTCAATCACAGGAGATTTGAACCTAAATGTGTGTGGATAAGGGCAATTTTGTGCCTCAGCCCCTTTTGCTGACGAGGCTATAGGTGACTCACCAGAATCCATCAGGCAAACTGTGGCTGTTTATTTGTTTTTCTTTGTTTGGTTTTGTTTGTTTTGTTTTTCTTTTAATTTCATTGGTTTGTTTCTTTTTCAGATAGGATGTTGTAATTGTCCAGATCGGTATCAGTTGTGGGTACAGGCAGCCCTGGTTAACATCATCCCCTCGAGACAAACTCTTAAGTAGCTCAATGGATTTACCTCACTCATCCAGAAGACTAAACATGAATAATGCCCTGGGTATTTCTCCGGTTACTGCGGGGCAATGTTTGCTGTATCAACATGTTCTTACTTAGATCAGGTGCGGAGGTATCCTTCAAAACCACTTGCGAGAAAAACCATTGTTCTGTGGCCGGTCGAGACCCCCACGTAATCGGCTCAAACGTGGGATTGTACACGGTTGCCAAGGCTATGGTGAGTCGGTCGGTGTGGCAACCGACAGTTAACTAAGCATATGATAGCCAATTGGCTAGAAGTATGTTCTTAGGCCTCAATGAACGGGAGGGTGGACAGGCTTTGGCAGCGATAGCCAAAGGACAATTTTTCAGTTAATGACTTACACAGAGACCCAAAACAACAAATATTTTTAAATGGGGTACAACTGCTTGATAACTGCTTGAGATCAAAACAACAAAAAGTTAATTTTGCACACTGTTATCTTGTATTTCGCAGGAAGTTGCAACGACAAAGGATAATGCTTTACGTGTGGTAACTGTGTACTTTCAGACGGCGCAGCTTGTCTTCCTTGTCATTAAAACTCATGAGATCTTTCTGAATACGATTACTCATATTTACCATAGTAATCATAAAGACATAGTTATTTGTTAACTTAAAGACAATCGCTTTGAAACTTAGACTTTTCTTCGGTTCACAGGTCTGTATTGAGCTGTATGGGACTCGCGCCGATAAGACTCGCCGTGTGATAAAGATCGACCAAAGACTTCTCACAATCTCTGTCCATACTCGTAATCTTTTACTTTTCTGCCAAAACGAGTGACAGGGCTGTAGAAATTGGAAACAGTGTTTCTTATAATCTCGCTCAGCTGCTCATATATTCATACGAATAAATATCATTTTGTAGCAAAAGTTTGACGTTGTCATTCCGACGACCATTCGTCCTGTGCCTTGCTGTTGCGTGGAATGCTTAATTCTTTGGCGCTAGATCCGCTACCAGTTTTTTCGGCTGCTGTTCATAAGCTAAATGTGTAAATAAACTCTAGCCGCAATAGTCAAAACAGCACGTACTTATAAATATAGTTCGCAATGATCTTTTAAGAGGAGGTTATTTTCGTGGGACGCAAATAGTGCGGTTGTAGTTCTTGACGGCTTGAATGTTTTAGTCTTACTTGTGTTTAAACGATATGTGGATTTACGCCTACACCGCGGCAGTCTTCTGTGGGGCAAGTGCCTATGCCAGCCTAAAGACGATCATGTATCGGCGACAGACGTGCTTTCTTTCCTTGCGGCAGATATCCGTGTGGCTTATATTCTTTATCCTGATATACTGGCTCTATTCCCCCCCCCTTTTTTTTTTGTCGCAAGTAAGGATCCATTCCTTTATCTTTTATTGCCGGACCTGTTCGCTTGTTGGGTAAAGTTTTTTTCCCAACTGATGTTTTCTCGTTCATGCTTGCCCATGTCAGTAACTTTCACAGTAGAGTGAATTCGAGTAAAACCTAGGTGATGGTCTGCCACATAAAGATAGCGCAGGATAGCCAGTTCAAATCACTGGTTGTCATTGTTCACATTGATAACTAATCGTGAAGAAATGTGCTTTGGTTTTAGGATATCGCTCAGGCTTCGAGAAAGACTAAACAGCAAGAGATGTAATATAGGTAACTTGCAGTGAATAAACAGCTATCACCAATTTACACCGAGTGCCATCGCAGTGAGAAATACACAAGCATCAGCTTCGAGACTGTGCTTTTCTGGTATGGTTGTGCGATAGTCTTTCACAATTTGTTGCCTGGCACTGGCAGGCCTTTTTGCTCTGCAAAGAATAGTAGTTTCTCCTTTCGCTCTTGAGTACCAGGGTGCGGTCGCCTTCCCACGGGACGTGGTTCTAAAGTTGGTTGTACGAACGTTGCCAGACGCCGCTGCAAGCGCAAGCTGCCGCCGTGGTAGAAATAGATTACTACCAGCTTGTAAATCCTAGCATCGACTAAGTTGTGTTCTTAACGATGTGTTAATAGACATCATTCATACAAGTCAATTAACCATGAATCTCTAAATACATTGACATCACACTGCAAAGGAATAATAGCAGTGCTCTTCGGCTCGCACTGATATTGTCTAACTGCTTCCGTGTCTTTTCTTTATTCATTCTAAATGTATTGCTACATAAAGGCCACCACAGCGAGCACAAATTCAATGATGTCCCCAACATCGAACTTTCTGCATGAAGTTTTGGACACTATTACCTGATCTCTGCCTTTGAATGCCACAGTACAAATTTATGTAGTATTTTCCGCACAGTTTTCTTCTCCACAGCTTCAGCCAGGCAATACTGAATATAGCTGAATGCATATAATTTACAATCAGATGGAGAATCTGATTAGTTGTATAACATTGGGACAGTACATTTGTAACAGAAATAAAATAAAACGTTGTTCTTAGTGCAAACCGTACCAACTTTGAGTCTGTGCTCCAGAATAAGCTTTTACAAACTGGATATCCCATGTTTACCCGACTCTTCAAGTCGACAATCGGCTACCACACATGCCATGGCCTTGGCCGGCCTGTAAAACCCCGCATTTCAGCTGAAAACAGCCTCGTGGGGGCGGGTCTCATGTAATCGTATAAATACAGTTATTCCGTGTATCGTCCTGATGGCTAACACCCATGCTGACCTAAGTTAAAACCTATTCAAACAGCCGAAAACCGGCAAGTAACTCAGGGGTAATTCCACCGGCTTAACACCCATAATATCCTGCCTGAAATCATGCACCGTTGGCCTGCTTTCCACTGGCTAGTTTACATGCTGGGGAAGACACACATATATACAAAGAAACTTAATGATTAGCAAGTTTTCTTCAGTTTGCATTCCACCCTCCATACCAGTTTAGCGTACTCTGCTTCATTTAGCTACATTTATTCCAAAAATAAACGTAATTTTCTTGCCTGTTTTCATTTATTTTATTTTATTACGTTTATGTTCCTGGTTTCTAGTTTTAAAGAGAACTGAGGTATGCTTCATAACTAAGTACCTAGACTACACAGTTTAATTTTTTATTTTTAATGCACCTGTCCCGCTGTTTATTCTCATTTACATTGTAGCTTTAAATTTGGGAGCGAGAAAAGATTTAAATCAACTGTTGATGAAACACCGATCATTTTTTTTTTTTTTTTTTAAAATAGATTTCAAGGAAAGAATAAAGAACGTATTTTATTTCTAACGTCTTAGATGGCAACTTGACAGGAATTTCAAATTCTGGCGAGAAAACGTCATGATTTGAGAAGTGAACGGTCATCATAAGTAAAGTCTACAGTGTAGTGATAAAAATTAACTTTGCTCTTTCCCCAGCTGCGTTGGTGAAATGACATTCGTCCATGCATCGTTAATGGCATAGCCTCGGGTTATAAAGGAATCGCATTTAATTCTCACAGATTGGAATTAGGGGGACATTCTAATATGTTCCCATAAGGTGATAACAGGTTCTGACTCATGGATATGAAGGATGGAAAAGGACTTGCGTAGGAACGAAAGTGGTATACATAATTTGAGGTTCCTTTCTCAGAGACGCCCCTACCCCCCAAAACGTTATACGTTAACATTTTTGTCAGCAGCTTTTTTTTAGCTCAAAATGATGACTTTCATATGATAAGACTTTTCCAACATATTTCTGACAAAATTTGTTTTGTTGGGGTAGGGGGTCTCTGAGATAGGAACAACTCAATTATGTATACTACTATTACCTATAGACAAAATTTCATATTAAACAAATGAAGTATTATATATAATGTATCACTATAAGTCAATCCGACATGTTGGATTTGATCTGACAAATAAATTTTGTAAGAGATTTAATTCGATTAGAGCAGCCTCAAGTTATACTGGTATAGAAACTAAAATAATAAGCGATTGTATTAAAAAAGTTGGATATCATATATCACCAAAATATGGGTCAGACTGGCTATTCGCGACTGAAAATGATGTGAGAATAGCGGGTTGGGCAGATGATGTGATGACATTTATTGACAATATGGTTGATATTTTATTTGATAATGATATTACTAAAGCTGTACAAAATTAAACATCTACTGTTGTAACCCATATTTTACGATAATCTTTTTCATATCTGCTGACTCTCATTGGTAGAATATCTGTTAACATACTGTCAATAATACGGAACTCGCGTATTAATTCGTCCATATCATATTTTATACCACGCAAATAAGATCGTATTTGATCAAGTAATTTTTTATAGGTGATACTTGCTGTTTTACAAGAATTTTGTTTAGTCGCAAGACGAGGTTCAATTTTTTTACACGCTGTTGCAAGAGAAACACCGACACCATATATTATTAACAAAACGGATTTAATGATGCTCCACTTGAAATTTTACCAGAGCTAGTCATTAACAGTGGCAAATATGATATCACTCGAAGTGTTTTTTTATAGTATTTGTAACATTTTTTCACGCACCAAAGTTTTTTTGATGATAATATCTGTAATATTGCATTAGAGCTTCCACATCTTGTTTTGGAATTTTTTCTGAAATATGATTGAAATCAACTATATGTTTTTTCATTGTATAATATTTGTTTACATATTTTATACCATCTCTAAGTTTAATTGTGAAGTTTCAGCCATGAATTCCAAACACCACCAGTAATATTTCGGAAGCGTTTCCGTTGATGTCAACGTAAATGTTTCTTTGGCGTCCCTATATAGCCTCACCAGTAGAGGATTAGAATATACATTTATTGGCATAGAAAATGAAGTAGCCGCAGTAATTTCAAAACCGTACAAGGATAGCCTGTATAACCCAGTTACTTCTGCGGTATATTCGAGAGTGTTGTTATCGTACGGTTTCCATGTTGGTGTTCCTCTTGCGACTGTGTATACCATATTGATGATCTTCTTGTGTAGAATTTTAGTAAGTAACTCTGTTACTAGATTCGTTTTTTCAATGATATTGGGAATTCCGCTAACAATATTGTTTAGTTTTGTGTTAATGTCAGCAAGTTTAATATCTACAACCGCTGGACTTCCAAAAAATTCATTAATAGATTTGTTTATATTTCTACGAAAATTTAAAAACGTTTGTAAGTGATTAGAAAAATTAGTATTTAGTGTAGTCATTTCATTATTAATTGTATCTAACGAAGTTGTCATAGGAATTTCCTTATCGTCTACATATTTCTTTGTTGCTGCGTCAAAATCTGTTTCTGGTGTTCTGAGATTACTAATACCATTATTGTTCATGTTGAGAAATGCACGCATTATACCACCGTTGACTAACACGTACTTAGATTCTTGATCATCGACGTATTTTTTTGTTGCTGCGTCTGATTCTGCAGCTGGGTTTCCAAGGTCTATAATTTTTTTTCCTGACATGATAATATTACCTGTAACTGTCCCACCTATTTTATCAAGTTTGTTATCATCAACATACTTTAACTGCAAATAACTTACCGCTTGAGTTTGATTTAAGTTTGCTGGTGGATACCTGGTCTCTAAATTTATAATTTTTTTTCCTGACATATCTAAGTTACCGCTTAATTTATCTAGTTTATTATTGTCGACTAATTTAAGTTGTGCATAACTAACAGCTTGTGTATTAACGACATTTATTGGCGGATAATCTGTTTCTAACTCTAGTACTCGTTGATTTGACATAAACAGGTTTCCCGTCATTGTGTCGCCGGATTTTTTTAGATAACCTGATAAATCAACCTTACCGTCTGTTATTGTTGTACTTTCAGCTGATGAATCTTCTACTAATGTTCCAAATTTTGTATAATAGCTCATTATTTATTTATCGTTTGACAATTTTTATATAGCATAAATTATATAACAATAATGGCAAAATCATCGATATTAAATTTTGATACAGAACGTTTGGTGAAACATAAACATAACAATGAACTTCCAGATTGTCATTATCTTATTGTTGGAAGAACTGGATCGGGAAAAACAAACTTGCTTATGAATTTACTTCTAGGAGATAATTTTCACTACGATCGCGTTTATATTTACACGATTAACCCGCAGCAAGATAAGTACGAGCTACTTAACAATTATAATAACAAACTTCGTGACGATCTTGAGGCTGGCGAAGATTTTTTTATTATCAAACAACCAGAAGAACTCATTCCAGTTAATCAACTTGATTCGTCCGAACACAAGATAGTTGTTTTTGATGATATTCCGCTAAACAACGAGGAAATAAATAAAATAAGATCATATTTTTCACTGTCGCGAAATAAAAAATGCAATTCTATTTATCTCGCCCAGGGTTTTTATAAAGTTGACAGATTTATTAGGCGAAACACTGGTTGTTTTATATTATTTCCAGGACTTGACAATGTTGACATTAGAAATATCGCGAACGAGCAATGTGGTGATGTAACAAAAGATAAATTTATTGAATTATATCATCAAGCAACGGCAAATAAATATGACTTTTTTTTGTTTGATAAACTAACAAATGATACGAGTAAAATGTTTCGATGTTGTATTGAAAAATATATACAGTAATTTTTATACAAAATAGTATATAATTAATGGAAAGACAAGCAAAGTACAGAAAACATATAGAAAATCTGAAAAAACTTGCGCAATCTCAGGCAAAATTTAAACAGCAAATACAGCAAGCACGACGTGGTCAAGTGGTTGCAGCAGAAACAGCAGCAGCCGTTCTCAAACCAGTTACTGAAGCTTTACTTGGAAAACAACCTGAAACTAAACCATTATCAGAAGAAGAACTTAAGCGACTACAGGAAAAAGGTTTACTCGGACTAGTTAAAGAACAACAAGAAGCAACTGCTGGAAAAATTATTGCTAGATCTGATGCGGATAGAAAAAGATTAGCTGAGTTACTTACAGCGCATATAGCTAATCCTGCTGCAAGACAAGCTGAACTAAGAATGTTGTTTAATAATTCACTGGAACTTCAACGAAGATTAGCAGAAGCAGCAGTAGTTGAACCGATTGAAAGAAGGTTAGAAATAAATGAAAAAATCAGAAGAAATGTTAGAAGATATTTTTGCTAGAGAAAGATCTGAAAGAGAAGAACTTAGAATAGAGAGGGAAAATATAGAAGAAAAAAGAAGATTTGACCATAATTTAGCAAATATAAATAGCAAAATAAGAGATGAGGAATATGAAGATTTTAATAAAAAATATAACTTTAAGAATGTGAGAATACATCATGTTGGAAAAGATGAATTTAAAGCTGACGAAAAAATTACAAGATTAAAAGAAATAAAAAAAGAGGGTGATGAGCATCTCAGAGAAGTATTTTTCGGAAATAGAAATTACTATGATGACATTAAATTATATCGACATGGAATTATCGCTGATCTTTATATTGAAGTTATTAATAATATAAGAAATAACCAATACCGTAGTCATCATAGTAGTGGTTTAAGTGCCGAAGCAAAATTATTAGATAACAGACCAGAAGAATCAGCATATACACTACCAGCTCCTATAATGACCGAAGAAGATTTACTAAGTTCAGAACGTGAATATAAAAGAAATCGTGATGAATATAAAGACAAAGCAAAAGAAGAAATAACATCAGAAAAATATTCTAATTTTATAGAAAAAAATGACATTTCTGACGTTGATAATATGTATAATTGGGAAAAAGATAAATACGATAATCTCATTAAAAAATTAAATGATATCATAACAAAAAATGTAGGAGCTTACTGAGAAATTGATACAGCTCCAATGGAAAATATTGAAGAACTTCTTGAAAAAGCTACAGATGCTGTTATTGCCGGTGTTTTTAAAAGAACTGCATTAAAATTTAGAGATAAAGAATATGTTGAAAAAAATAATTTAACTTTTTAAAAATTATTTAGAGGTTATGATAAAAATCGCTTAGATAAACTTTTAGAAAAGGAAATAACAGGAACTGGAGCTAGAATATTTTCATCAGTTACTGAAATGATAGGCAGATTAATGCTATTGATATCATCAAAAGAAGCTGGAAATGTTGGTGCTGAAATTGACAATGAAATTATTGGCATACTTGATAATTTGAGATCAGAAAATTTATTAACATCTGACGAATACAAAACTTTACATCACGATTTGATATAATCGCGGCGATTTAATTTTATAAATTTGTGTAATGATTTTATATAAAAAATGTCAGCAACATTATTACTAGACTCTAGTCAATCTGATAAAGATAGCGCAAATTTTTTTGTAAGGTATATTCCGCCAATGAACTAGATCGTGAGAAACAATATGAAATTGGACTAATTTCCTGCACTTGTTGGCATGCTATGGCTAATGTAAAAACTGGAATTAACGATGAATTTACCTTTACTGTTCCTATACGTACTCCACCATTTGTTACGTGGAAAACAATTAAAATTCCACAAGGAGCTTATAATGTCACTGATCTAAATAAAATAATAAAAGAACTTATAACAAAAAATAAATGTATAGCTGATAATTTTTTGCTTACATCAAATTATAATACGTTACGCGCAAGAATGAAATTAAAAGATATAACAGTTAGTCTTGTATCGCAAACAAGTATCGCACCACTGATAGGATTTTATAATTATGTATATCCTGTTCTTAATCGTGATAATCCCGAAACGTATGACGGCCAACTGCCAGTAAATATAACTGATGTAAACGCAATATTGGTAAATTGCTCTATTGCATCTGGATCTTATTCAGCTAAAGGTAGTAAAGGACAAACGATATATAGTTTTCACCAGAAGTTCCACAAGGATCAATTATGCAAATTAGTCCACGTCAGGTTATTTATTATCCGTTAAATGTTGAAAATCAAATAACAGAAGTAAATATGCAGTTGACAGATCAGTCTGGAAGACAGTTAGATCTTAATAATGAAATTGTTACTTATTATTTACACCTACGCGAACAGTAAACATATCTTCTGAAAGATTTGGAAGTAAAATTATGCAACCTCAGATATAATGAAACAGAGAAAAAAAATTTTATCGAAGAAAAATAGTAGGAGGATTTTTGGGAAATATATTTGCTAAAATTATAGAAAATGTTCCAGGAATAGCTCATAAAGTTGCACCAATTGCACTTGACGCGTCAAAAGCGTTTGCAACTGGAGATGCATCTACTGGAACTGCCGTGGGGCAAAAAATAGCTGATAAAATAAAGGGCGATCCACAACGTGGTATACCGACAATCAAACAAGCTATTTCAGAAATCGCACCAACAGAAGAAACTCAACGCGCAATGATAACAACAACAAAAAAACTTTTATCGCCACGAGGAGAACAAATTATACAAAAATTAATATCTAAAGTAACAACACCGCAATAATTTTGTATAACCTAATAAATAAAAAATGTCTGTAAAAAATTATCTCGATTTAGCAGAAACTTATGACACAGACGACACAGTAACAGAATTCGAATACGTTGAATATCTTGATGAAAATTTTAACGATCCTAATAAGGCTGGCGTCAGAACATTTAATACTCGAGACGAGGACGTATTTTTACTTCCTCATAAAGCAATGTTGGAAGTTCGTGGTCAGATTATGACAGTAGCTCTTCCACCTGCCGAAATTGCAGTCAACGCAGAAGTAGCTCTTATAAATGATGGTTGGTGTTTATTTAAAGGTGCTCGATATCAGCTGGCCAATCAAATTGTCGAAGATATTTCAAATCACTTAGGGGCCCCGAGTGGCCGAGTGGTCTAAAGCGCTCTCCGTTACGGATCACTGCCATCTCACCTCTGTCTGCGTGGGTTCGGGTCTAAGATTCGGCGAATGTGGATATGTGAGAAAGCTTGCCAGTAGCTTCTCGTGGGTCGGTGGTTCTTTCCGCGGATTTCCCGGTTTCTTCCTCCACCATTGATACTGGCCGCCATGTATAGCCTATCGTGTGCTGAAAAATGGCGTTAAGCCCCATAACAACAACAACAACAACAACAACAACAACATCAAATCACTTACAAGTTGCAAGTACAATCTTAAATATTATTTCATTTTCTGATGATTACTCCAGATCAACTGCAACTAATATGATGTGGTTTAAAGATACTGGAATTGGTACAGCAGGATCTGGAGAATTTATTTTAATAAGAACATTAGCTGCTGCAGCTAATGCCGCTGCGAATGCTATAATTGTAAGAGATTTTCTTATTGCTAATGCTGCCAATTTTGGTATAGCCCCACCAGGTGCAGCTGTTGATGCAGACGCTACAAGAGTCTCACTTACTGTAGCTTGTAATAATCTTGGTATAGCCATACCAGGAGCAGCTGATGACGGTACTGCAATGTTAGGTTTGATTAATAATTTAGTTAATAACCCGACAGTTAACGTTAAAAATGTACGTTACAATGAAGGTCATGTTAAGAGAAAAGCACTTGCAGCAGAATCAAATCAAATTACAATGATGCTGCCACTAAGTACAATATTTGGCTTTTGCAGGGACTATAATAAAGTATTTCGTGGAGTTAAACATACTCTTATTTTAGATCGATCAGAACAAAACGACTGCCTGTTTAGGTCAGGTGGGGCTGATGTACAATTTGTCATAAACAAACTTGCGCTATGGATGCCAAGAATAACTCCGTCTATCACTAAAATGGTGGAATTAAATGATATGCTGCAAAAACACACAAACAGAATTTATTTTCAGCAACATAAAATATATCAAACAGCAATTCCGAATACCACCGACTACACATGGCGAGTTACAACAACATCAAGTGAACAAAAGCCACGGCAATTATTTGTTGTATTTCAGAGACAAGCGCTGTGTGGTAACCAACAACAAAATAATGCGATATTTGATAGCGCTAATGTTAGACGAATATACGCTAGAATAAATTCAAAGCAATATCCAGAACGAGCGATAGAATGTAATTTTGCAGATGACGCTAATAAAAACATTACTAGACCGTACATGTATTTGCTCGACGCACTGCAAAAATATCAAGATGTTGGAGATGGATCTCAGATATCAGTAGAGGAATTTCGTACACTTTATCCGATATTTTATTTTGATGTTAGTAAACATAGCGAGTTTAGCTGTAGACAGCACAGCCGATATTGAAATTACTTGGACACTAGGAGCAGCTCCAGCTGTACCATTTTACGCGTATGCGTTAGTAATAAGCGACAGATTTGTTACAATTGACTCTGTCGGAGGTGAAATGTCAGTCCAAGTTTAATCTGTGGTCGTTATATAAGATGACAAAATATGTTGCAAAAGAAATATATTTGACTGATGGTCAAGTTAAAAAATTAGCAGCTGCTGTTGCAAAGAAAAGACAAGTATCATTAAAGGTCAACCATAACGCAGCGGGTACTTTAACAAAATTAATGTTAACCAAAAAAAACAAGTAAATAATTACGAGCGCAAAAATCCGTTTGTTTTAAATTTAAGCGCTGCACAAATAACTGCAATGGCAAAACATGGCGGTTTCTTCGGTCCGGCATTATCTGTAATAGCCAGAACGTTAATACCTAAACTTTTGCCAGTGTTAGGTACATTAGGATTAGCAGCAGCGTCTGGAGCAGTATCTGGCGCAACGAAAAAGGCAGTTGGAGGTAGTGGTATAAAGAAAATTTTCGTATGAATGTCGATGGTAACAATTTTATGTGATGGATAAATATAATGCCTAAAAGAAAGTTAACGACGAAAAAAAAGACAACGACGAAAAGAAAGACGACGACGAAAAAAAAAAGACACGACAGAGGCAAAAAGGGGGATTTATTCCAATAGCCCCGTTACTAGCGGGATTGGCGGGAAGTCTATTGCCAAATCTGTTAGGAGTAGGACGAGGGCTAATGTTGCCAGGAACAAGGAGACAAAGTCTGCGTTAAGTAATTTTGATATACTTGATAAATTAAAAAAAGTAAAAAATTTCAGTGGAGTTTATTCTAAAGATGAACTTATGGCGATTCCATCGCTAGCGTCTCCAGGTTCGTGTGTTATAAATATACAAGATGTTAATGACGGATCTGGCACGCAATGGGTAGCTGTTTTTGATAACAATTATTTTGACTCGTTCGGAATTCCACCAAGTGACGCAGTAAAAAAGTATATGAGTAGAATGCAAGATACTAAGTCTCTTGCGAAAATAATAAATTATTCGTCTAATCAAATTCAACCAGTTGGAACTTCCGCTTGTGGATATTATTGCGTAATGTTCATTAAACAGATGACCGAAAATCCAGATTTTTAAAGTTTATTTTGCAATTTGACAAACAACCTTCTCACGCTAATGATGAGATTGCATTAAATTTTATCTAAACTTAGATATACAATGTCAACATATTGTCTTAAGTGTAAAACTAAAACAGACAATAAAAACGAAAAAACAGAAAAAACAAAAAATAATAGAATAATGTTGAAAAGTATTTGTGCAATCTGTGGGAGAAAAAAGTATGTTTTTACCGAAAACAAAGTTGTCCGGAGCGGGTTACCCTCACAAAATTATTTTAGTAGACGACTAAATAAATAATGACATGCGACTGCGATTGCGATAGAGATTTGTGTCTCGAGCAAAATAAAATTGTTACATATTGTCAGAAATGCAAAAACAGAGAAATAATTGGAACAGGTATAGATATACATAAATTCATTGGAAAATTGCCGAAACCAAAAGGCGGTTGGACATTGCCAGGCCATAAATACACTGGACCTTATAATCCTCTTGATAAACAACTGGACGAAAACGATAATCCGCTGCCAGGACAAGAGCCTTACAATCAAGTTGACGCAATAGCAATGCGCCATGATATCTGCTACAGAGATATTGATCTTCCAGACAGCGAACAAAATAAACACAGCCGCGATAAAGTAATGTTAGACGAACTTCGTGATATGAAACCTGTAGATATGCGAGAACGTGTTGACCGAAGGCTGGTCCAGGGTTTTATTGGAGCAAAATATAAACTTGGTCTCGGTAAAAAAGAATTATATGATGATCTTGCCTTAGAGCTACACAGACCTAAAAAAAAAAGTTTCCGCGATGTAAAGTTGTCGCAAATGCCGTTGATGATATCTGGGCGATAGACTTAGTTGATGTTTCAAATCTAGCCCAATATAACGTTGGCGCTGATGGCGCTCCAAGGAGATATCTTTTTAATGTTGTAGATGTTTTAAGTAAATACGCGTTTAGTATACCCGTTTCGGATAAAACAGGGACATCGATGACTGATGCGCTAAAACAAATTATTGTTAACACAGAAAGAAAACCAAATAGAATCTGGACTGATCATGGAGCGGAATTTTTCAATAAAAATTTTGAACAGTTTTTGGAACAAAATAACATTAAAAAATATGTTACAGGAAATGAGGGAAAAAGTGTCATCGTTGAAAGATTTAATCGCACGCTCAAAGAAAAAATCCACAAATATATGACAGCTAAAAATACGAGTAAATATACTGACAATTTACAAAACATTGTTGACGAGTATAATAACACGAAACACAGATCCCTTTCGCTAGGCAAAAATAAAATGTCGCCAAACGACGCGATTGCAAATTCAATATTAACAAACGAAAACATGTACCGACGACACAAATTTAAAGTTGGCGATAAAGTTAGAATTTCTTTGACGAAAAAAACATTTGAGAAAAGGTATACTCATAATTGGAGCGAAGAAGTATTTGTTGTTGATAAAGTACTTTTAACAATACCAGTTACATACTCGTTAAAAGATTTATTAGGTGAGCCTATAACTGGCAATTTTTATGAGCAAGAACTTCAGAAAACAGAACAAAATATATTTGTTATCGAAACAGTTATTAAAAAGCGCGGTAACAAAAGTTTAGTCAAATGGCGAGGGTATGGCGATAAATTTAATAGCTGGGTACCAACTAAGTCGATATCATGGACTGGATAATATTATTATAAATTTCCTCGTATTTTATTAGTACTGACTTACATTTTACTGGTTTGCATAAAGAAATTAATGTATTTCCTGCACCGTTCATTGATATTAAATTAAATATTTTAACAAAAATAAAATCGTATTTTATATTTCTTTGTTGTCCAGCTATTTTTACGTTTAAAAAGGGTTTTATCAGATGCCAAAATATTTGATGCTCGGCAACAGTAAAATTAAATTTTATTATTTTTTTTAGCAATATGGTACTTAACATCATATCGCCCAGTTGTTGGTCTGCTTAGATATTTTTTACTAACAACAACATCATCTTTGTCGTCGTCATAGTTATGCAAAATATCTTTTTCAGTATAATCAGCAAGTCTGTCATTAGTAATATTTTCTGATGTAAAATTTGAAACTGAAACAAAATCTTCCGAATTTAGTTTAGCCAGGGTCTCAATTAAGCTCATTATTATAATAATCTTTTGTCTAATTAATAAATAATAAGATGTTCGGAGAAGTAAAATATCATCAGCGAGTTAATATATTAAATCATAAAGAATTAGCTGAAGCAATTCGAGCTTGTTTGTTGGGATGTAATTTTTATTTTGATAACATTGGGTGATTCTGACAGATTTTTATTAACAGCAGCAGATAAAATAAAACTTGATACAAATAAAATGATGACATTACGATTTAATCGTGATGATGTTATGGAATTTAGTCATAATTGTCTTTCTCGGAATGATGTAGAAAATATTATTAATTATCGTATCTAAAGATAAATCTGTGAAATGTCAACATTGACGTTGTTGATTTAGTTACATTATCGGCTACATCTTTTACTGAACGTTTATTAATTTTATGATATTTTGTCGCAGATGTTATTGATTTAAATTTTATTTCTTCTCCAGTTTCGAGATTTATTGAGATAATTGATTTTGGATTTTTAAAATTAGAACCATCAGAACCGGCTCCACGTCGACTATTTTCTTTTGATGTTACCAGATCTAAATTTTCTAGACGATTATCGGTTTTAATTTTGTTAATATGATCGATAACTAAACTATTAGGAATACCGCCATTAAAAGTTTCAAACACAAAACGATGTGACATATAATTAACTTGGTTAGTTTCTATACCACATACCATCACGTGTAAATATCCATTTTTATCTACATTTCCAACAACTTTTTTTGTTCTTATATGTCTAATAATTCCCTTATCATTTGCCTCATATAAATCGAATACTGGATGAGATTGAAATTCATTTTGTAATACTAAATTTTCAATATTATCATCAGCAACTGCGCCATTTGCTCTGTATACTCGTTGTCCTTCTGGAATATCGCCGCAAAACAAAGTATAAATAAAATATTTTCTAAACATTTTAGTCCTTTCTGTATCATCTCCTTTTACTGAAATTAACATGCCAGCTGGTGTTGGTGTGCCGATAGATTTTTTAGATTTTATATTAATAACAGAACCAAGTGCATTTGCAGCGCATAAGTTGTATTTCATATGTACATGATAAGTTTCTTGCTCTTCCGCTGTCAGTGGCAGATATCTCAAAATTTCTGTTATTATACTATAAGGTTTTTTATATCTCTAATTAGGAATTTTAAAAAATTCAATTAAATATAAAATATTACTATATATATAATGTTAAAATTGCGAGATATTGCTAAAAAGAACATTATCAAATCAGAAAAAATTGCTTCAGCATTTTCTGGTTACGATAACAGTTACAAACTTGATGATCAAAAAATTTTAGCAAATTTTAGCCCCACAAATTTATTTCATCTTTTACAACCTGTTATAGCTCGACAACTTGCGGCTCATAAAAGTATCAAACTTATAGTCCAACATCATACGATTTTATCAAAGTTACACGCAGTTGAAGATATACTTGATGTAATTTTTGAAACAAAAAGTTTTGACATCGAAATTTCAGAACCATATTTAACAGCAAAATCTTGAAAAATATTAACTGGAACAAACATTGCCATGGTCGCCGATGAAATATATCAAGAAATAAACAAAAAATTAGAAGAATTTACTTCGTCAGGATCAGGTTGGAAATTTGAAATGATAAAAGAAGTTTTATTTCACACAGCAAAATATAACGTACTTCACGGCAGCGGCGCTAATAGCGCTGGCTACGTCGATCTCCCTCAAAAAATTAAAAACAAAAAATGCTGTATTAATGTCAAAAACGATGATGACAAATGTTTTCAATGGTCTATTCTTTCTGCGATGTTTCCAAAAGAAAAAAATGCTGATCGCGTTAACAAGTATTTTCCGTACAAAGACGAACTAAATTTTTTAGGAATAACTTTTCCAGTAGCAGAAAATTATATACCAAAGTTTGAAAAACAAAACAGTATCTCAGTAAATGTTTTCGGACTAGATGAGCGAGAAAACGTTTACCCGAGATATATCTCAGAAAATGCTACGCGAAATACAATAAATTTATTATTTTATCGTGGACATTATTGTTGGATAAAAAACTTTAACGACCTAGTTGGCAAACAGTACAGTAAAAATAAAAATAAAAAATATTTCTGCTATAGATGTTTGCACGGTTTTTCTAGCGATGAAAGACTGCAGAAGCATCTCAAATACTGTGTCAATGTTCAAAGAATAAGTATGCCTAGCGAAAGAGAAAAAATATTAAAATTTAAAAATTATAATCATAAACTAAATATTCCTTTTGTTATTTACGCTGATTTCGAGTGTCTGCTCGTTCCTGTGGTTGGAGCAGAAAATAATCCGAATAAATCCAGTACTAGAAAAATACAACAGCATATTCCTTGCGGAGTAGCTTATAAAGTAATTTGTTGCGCTAACGATAGATTTTCAACTCCGATAAAGTTATATAGAGGTGAAAATCCTGCCGTATGGCTATTAAAAAATTTGATAGACGAAGTTAATACAATTTCTAATAGATTACTTAAAACAGCTCCGATGAAAATAACGTCTAAACAGCAACTCGATTTTGACAAAGCAGTTGATTGTCATATTTGTGAAAAGTTGTTGGTGGATTCTAACGGAGCCCGTGATAAGGTGCGAGATCATTGTCATTTGACCGGCCAATATGGTGGAGCAGCTCATAATAGTTGTAATTTAAAATTTCATGCTCCAGATTTTATTCCCGTAGTTTTACATAACTTTAGTGGCTATGACGATATGACGGTCATATCATCGTAGAAGCTTTTGGCGATGAAAATATTAAAGCTAAACTAAAATTAAATAACGTAATAAAATGTATTCCAAATAATTCTGAAAAGTATATGTCGGTGACTCTCGGTAAATTACGTTTTATTGACAGTCTGCAATTTATGGCAGCATCATTAGATGAGCTTGTTAAAGGTTGCAGTAGTTTTAATAATTTGCGAAGTTGCTTCGGTGAAAACTATATCGATCTGACAAAAAAGGTATCTTTCCGTATGAGTATCTCGACGATTGGAGCAGATTTAATGAAACTTCTCTACCTAGCAAACATAAGTTTTACTCGCAACTCAAAAACGAAAATATCACAGATGACGAGTACAAATATGCGCAAGATATTTGGAATAAATTTGGCTGTAAAACATTTGGTGATTATCATGATCTATATTTGAAAACAGATGTATTATTGCTAGCAGATGTTTTTGAGAGTTTTCGCCGGGTAAGCTATAGCAATTATGGATTAGACCCCTGTTGGTATTATTCCTCTCCAGGATTATCTTGGGACGCTCTACTAAAAACGAGTAAAATAGAACTAGATCTCTTAACAGATGTTGATATGTTTAACTTTATTGAAAAAGGTATCAGAGGCGGAATTAGCGTTATAACAGAGAAATATGCAGCTGTTAATAACAAGTACTTAAAAAATTATGATAAAAATCTCCCGTCGAGTTACATCATTTATCTGGACGCCAATAATTTGTATGATTATGCGATGTCAGAGCCAATGCCACATAGTGGATTTCACTGGATAACTCCAGATCAATTTCTTAAAGAAACTGAAAAAGATTTACCTAGAAAAATTAATATCGATTTTTCAGATATCTCATATTTTGTTGAAGTTGATCTAGATTATCCTAGTTCGCTACATGATCTACATAATGATTATCCCTTTTTGCGCAGAGTCAATGATGATTAATTATAGTTTATTATCGCCTGAACAACGAGCAACGACAACAGCAAAAAATTCGATTGTTAATAAGTTAGTTCCAAATTTGTTAGATAAAAGAAATTACGTTATGCATTACAAAAATTCAAAACAAGCAGTAGATGCTGGACTAATTCTGAGAAAGGTCCATCGCGTGCTAAAGTTTAATCAGTCGAAGTGGATGGCAAATTATATTGATCTAAATACAAAACGTCGTGCTGTGGCTAAAACCGAATTTGAGAAAAACTTTTTCAAGTTGATGAGCAACTCGGTGTTCGGTAAGACGATGGAAAATATTCGAAAGATAGTCTCTATAGAAATCGTTAACGATATAAGTCGCAGAAATAAATTAGTTAATGATGATGGTTTTGTTAGTACGAAAATATTGAATGAAAATCTTGTTGCAATACAACGACGAAAGACAAATTTAAAGTTAAATAAACCTATTTATGTTGGTGCTGCTGTACTTGATATATCAAAGTGGCTGATGTACGATTTTCACTATAAGTTTACCAAAAAGCAGTGGCCAGATTCGGAGTTGCTATTTACTGATACAGATTCGCTAGTTTATAATATAAAATGTGAAGATGTCTACGAAGATATTTACAATAATAAAAATCTGTTCGATTTATCAGATTATCCAGCATGTAGTGGATTTCAAAATAATTCGAATAAAAAAGTTATTGGTAAAATGAAAGATGAGTTTATGTTTATGCCAGTTAGGGAATTTGTTGGACTAAAGAGCAAAATGTATGCTGTTATATTAGACGACAATAAACTTACAAAAAAAGCAAAAGGTATTCCTCGAGGATATGTGAAAAAGATGATGAATTTTGACGATTTTAAAGCAGCGCTAAACAATAGCATCAGTTGTATCAAAACAAATGTTATCAGAACAAATCATCATAAACTTGAAACTGATACGATCATAAAACGTGGACTAAGTAATTTTGATGATAAAAGATATTGCAGTGACGGAATTAACACACTAGCGCTTGGACATGATAAAGTAATTTTGTTTAAACATTAGAAATAATGTTTGAAAATTTAACATTAGCAGATGGAGTTAATAGCAAAATAAAAAAAATAATGGTTAATAACCAGCAATTATCGTTTGAATTTAACGATGAAATTTCAGGTATTTGTTTTAGTAAATTTGACAGAATCAAACTCTCCCTTATCAAATCAGATGACAGCAAATATTTTAGTTATCTCGAAAGTTTACGAGACGAGCTTGCATTAAAATATGACAATTTGCATAATCCGATAAGCCAATACCAGTATACAAAAATTAACATAGACCTAGATAGGTCGAAGGTTTACGTGAAAGGTAGTAAGTATCTTCTCAGTAAGATAGCGATGAAAGAACTATTTGAATGTCGTCGTAAAGTATCTGGTAGAATTAAATTCTATCTATATAATCATGATAGCACATATTACTTAATAGCAAACGTAGAGATATTATGTGTTGGTCAAGAAATATAACTCTGTATACCATATCTGTTTTTAAAAGGGAGATAATACTGTTCCAATCAAACATAGCATTATATATTGTTTCGTATTTTTTTGCTAATGAAATATAATAGATTTGTAAATCTGATAGTATTTTAAGACCTATAAATCCTGGTATCATTTCTGTATTTACCAAATTAACTAGCAATTCGTCCTACATAAATAACATATTTACTATAGATTCTCGCTTAAATCCAACTGCGTAATACAGAATATATTGATTATTTTTCTTTAGTAATGCGTCATTCAGACAGTATCCTTAGCAACGGCCGATCTTCTGTCAAAGATTATTGTGTGGTCGTAATTCACGCAAACATTAGGATATTTGTTTTTCTGTACAATATAAAATCAAATATTATGTTTTTTCTTGATTTATTTATAATATTGTTTTCAGAATTAAATAATATAATACAAAATTTCGTGTTTTCAAAATCAGAAAATGAATGCTGTTCGGTAACTATATGATAACATTTTTATCATATATATGTAATGAAGTTAGGTGGCCGATTACTAACGCGTTGGATTTTCATGCTCGAGGTCCGTGGTTCGATTCTCGTGACCGACAAATTGTCGGGCGAAAGGCGATTTGATGCCAAAATTTATTATTTAATTGGGAGTAGCCAGCCCGTCTATGTTTCAATAGAAAATTTGTACACTATCCCACCATGTCATTTGGTGGGTGCAATTTTGCACTCCCTGGGTGAATATGATGAGGGAGTGTGCAAAAATTTGTATTGAAACATAGAGAAAGGCCTGTTGCACTGTCCTTAAGATATGTTTATATGTAACTGTGCTGTCCTAGAGTTAAAGTTCTTAGAATTAAGTTTATATGTAACTGTGCTGTCCTAGGATAAGTTCTTAGAATTAAGTTTATATGTAACCTCTGATCCTGCTAGGATGTTCTTTGACAACCTAGGGGGTCACATGGGATTAAACTGTGCTGGTTTTAATTAAGATATAATCATACGTATATAATCATATGTATATAATCATATGTATATAATCATAATCATATGTATATAATCATCTTGAAACAGTCCTCAGAGGGGGACTATTATTTTTATTTTAAACAAATATTTATAGCTTTAGTAATATCATTATCAAATAAAATATCAACCATATTGTCAATAAATGTCATCACATCATCTGCCCAACCC